>JBBIGC010178966.1:0-30641 GCA_037576955.1 Lepidarchus adonis
CACACACACACACACACACACACACACACACACACACACACACACACACACACACACACACACACACACACAGAAATATATAAATTCATAGTAATGATGATGAGACAGGACAGTTACTGGTTTTTACACTGTATTGTTCACCAGGTGCTGTAATAACTTCTTTTCAAATCAATTGAAAAAAATGCAATAATTTTCTCACAACCAGCATTGGCCCCATCATCTAGAGCTGGGGTGTCCAGCTCTGGTCCTGGAGGGTCCCGGGCTTGTCATCCAGCACAGACAGGTGATTTCCCTGGTCAGACACACCTGGTTCAACTCACCTGTTAACTCACCAGGTGTAGCGAGTGTGTTTGAGGTGGGAAACTACCAATCTGTGATGGAAACCAGCGCCCATGACTGACCTTGGACACCCCTGATCTAGAGACAAGCCGTCTGTAGCTGGGAGGCCCTGCTCTCTAGATGGACCTCCTTCACCTCACATCCATCGAACGTATCTGAATGATCAAAGTAAAAGTTCTTGTTCTCCTTTAAGCATGTTGAACTGTCGATGATTTTATTTTTCACTTTACAGTTTGAAAATAGTAATATCTGAGGAGGAACTCCAGCAAACGGTCCTATATACATGCAGTGTACGTCCATCTTCTTCTCCAAAGTTTTCTCTGAAAGGATTGGTTATTAAAGAGAGTTTGTTGCCCCATTGCTGCAGCAACAGCCTTCACTCTTTTAGGCAGGTTTTACACTAGATCAGGGGTGTCACACTGATATCCAGCACAGTTTGGTAGTTTCCCTCCTCAAACACACTCACTCAGTCAGTCTGGCAGTTAACAGGTGAGTTGAACCAGGTGTGTCAGAGCAGGGAAATCATCAAACTGTGCAGGACACCGACCTCCAGGGCCGGCACTAGAACACTGGTGTCCAGCTCCAGTCCTTATGAAAGTAAAAGTGAAAGTGAAAGGTGAGGGCCAGTGTTCAGCAGTTTGCTGATCTTCCTGCTCAGACACACCTGGTTTAACTTCCCCGTGGATTGTCAGGTGTAGTGAGTGTGCATGATGAGGCCGAACTGTAGAAACTTTGCTCATGCACCTGTAAGTGCCCTATCACACTGACAAGGCTTTTTATTATTTATTGTGCAAGAAATGGAAAAACGTATTAAGTAGATAACAAAAGTGTCTGTACACTTTTGGCCACATAGTGTGTGTATAGGCTGTATACTGTACCTGGTTTTCATACGTCTCCTCTAGATGTTGTATAGGCACATCACTGGGGAGAACATGGAGGTAGACCTGATGGTCACACCCAATGCCCCAGCAGACCTGCTCTGCAGCAGTGACCCGTTTCAGCTCCAGCAGCACATCCTTAGATCGCTTCCAGCGCCCTCCAGTGGCCAACAGGCTGAACACCCTCCCATAGACATCCACGGCCCACAGGACGGATCCGCGCATGTCGGGCGGACTGGGAAACTAGCGACACACAATCAACACGTTTTGCAGTAGTTCACTCATATTTCCCAAGACACTGTGTTCGCCTCCATGTCTCTCTGCTTCTTAACGGTTAAAGACGCGAACGCATTGAACGTAAAGTCCCTTTAAATAGTATAGACCCAGGTTTGGTCATTTCACCATCCAGCAGTGTTAGAGAAAACAGAGAGACAGCTAAGCTGGCGGTGAGGCCAGTAAACTCCTGAAAGAGTGAGACACCTAGCTACTGGACACCCCACTGACCAGACAGGTGTATATAAAACACGGTCAGGCCGCACTGCATTGTACTGTAGTCTCATATTAATCTGCGCAGTGAAGGTTTTAAATCTACATTCCATCACTGAAGCGCTTGAGATCGTGTTACAAATGTAAATCGCCGTTTAAAAGAACCGAAAAACAGACTTACACTTTATAATGTATACTGAGTCTGCAGCGGGCCACCGTCCATCCCGTTCTCCATAAACTCCACCATCAGTTTATTCTTATCCCAGGGCGAAATTATAACGGACTGTGAAACCCACAACAGGAAGCAGCTCTACTCTCGTTCGGATTGGTTAACGCGAAGGAGTGGTCGAATGTGATTGGTTAGTGGGTCGGCGCAGGTTGTCACCGTGTGTAGGTTCCCCCTCCGCTAAACAGGCGCATTTACATTTTCAATTATTCATTCGCTACCAAATAAATTATTAACAGTCGTGAGGGTTACACGAGCGATAACTTACACCTGGTCTGCTTCAGATATTTCTCTAACTCATTTGAACGTTTTTTCGTCTGTTGCACTCTACTAATTCTGCCTGGCTTGTCACATTTTCCGAACTTGTTAAACCCATTTGATGTTGTTTAAAAGGTTTGCACAGCAGAAAACGATAGATAACAGTTTTCATGTTTATGCTAGCCCCCTTTGATCTGAGGTTGCTCTGTTTAGCATGCTGTGTCTCAAATTGACCCCTTCTAGTGCACTAGGTGTGTCGTGAAATAAAGGGGCTCTGTTCAAATAGTGTACAGCCTTGTCCGTGACTTTCTGACAGCAAAAAGAAAAACATTTTACCTCCTGTGTTATTCTGGTGGAACTGTTTCAAAATGTTTAAGTAGACTAAGGTTTAACTTTTATCATTTTAATATTTATTTATATTTATTTAAATATTAACTTATTTATTTTATTGTTTATTATTATTATTATTATTATTATTATTATTATTATTACATAAATGTATCATTATCATATTATTTTTATTGTTATTATTGTTATTATTGTTACTATTATTATTATTATTATTATTATTATTATTATTATTATTATTATTATTATTATTATTATTATGTTATTGTCGTTGTTGTTTTGACATGTTACCAAAATGTCAAACGATCCCATTTGAGAAATTTATTTCTGGATTTATTGTTTTGTGATAGGTAAATTTTAGACAAAATCATTAATTTTGACAAATACGTCAAAAGACATTGTGAGACCAAAAACAGAGAAGAGTATTTTACTCCTTATATCTGTCCTAAATACTTCAAGTTCCAGCATGTTTGGGGTTTGGAACGGAGCCGTAGCGCGTGTCTCTTTAAGAAGCGTTACTCCGTGCGGGCGCGCGCGTCCCTCGTAGTCACATGACCGCTGTCTTGTGACACAGAAGAGAGAGGAGTAGCGATTTCTGAGTTTCTGGATGAGTTTTATTCGTTAACTGCGGTCTAGCTTCGTTTAGGCTTGAGAGAAGTCGATTCGAGTTCGTTATGGCAGATCTTTAGAGCGTGTACACACATTTCTTAGCGCTTATTCCTCCTCTTGAATCTGCATTTTGGTGTTGCAGTCGGGAGGGAGGGAGACAAAGTTGGCGCATGGAGGAGGGCGGTGAAGTTGCGGTTTCCTTCGTCTTGTTTCCTTTACTCAGAGAGTCTACGGTCGCCTGTTAAACGCGTAAACAAAATTAATTACACTAACGCGCAAAAGTACGCATCCCGTCGGATATGGATAACAAGCCTCTTCTACAGGACCGACCCCCCGCGTACCACGCCGTTCCTGGGGCGTATGAGTACGGTGCCATCCCGCCAGCTCCCGCACCTCCGGCCTATCACCTCCCACCGCCCGGTCAAGGTGAGTATTAACACATACATGCTCTGTGTGAGCTTCTTCTTAACAAAATCCCAGTTTTTCCTCACTTCGTGATTTGGAAAACAAAAGAAACATGTGAAAATGATGGTGGGTGATGTTTCATTCCTAATGTGTCCGCTCAGGTTTGTCAGGTTTGCTCTGTTTCTTTTCTGAGTTGTTTTTCTTTTTTTAAAAAAAAAACAACAAAAAAACCTGGGTGTGCTTTCACTTTCCATTACGTGCTATCAGACTGCAGTAACATTAACACACTTCCTGCTTTTCCTGTAACAGGAACATTATTTCAGCATGACTCCTCTTCTCTGTCAGTATCTCAGGACCTTCTGCTAATCCGTCTATTCACTGTAGCCAGGGTTCATTTCAGGGGTTTTCACTGTTGCAGTTGTTCATAGCAGGTAAATCCATATATAAATAATAAAAAAGATGGAAATGATAACTCAACTAATGTAAAAGGCCAAAAAACATTCAAGAATGGCGCAACAGTCTCCTTTGGATTTGAGTATTTTCATTTTTTTCTGATTTTAGGGTCAGAGTTTATGACCAGTTGCATTGAAACCGCACATATAACATTAAAAAGGCTCTAAAATGAGTAAGTGTTTAAAATGATTAAGGCTATTGTAAATAGTGTTATAACTATTCTTTCTTTCCTCATACCGATCTGAGAAAATATATTTATGAGGAAATACTTCGAAAAGGAACAATCAGTCAACACCTACTTGACAATGTGTAACCAAGTGTGTAACTCATTATGACGGGTGGACACTGTTTGTTGGTAAATGGTTTTAGTTTTGAGATTTGTGTGCTTTTCCCTGCTAAACGTACGTAAGCCATCATCTCAGTGCCTGACATCTTCAGCTGAACGTTCAAGTGTTTGATAGAAGGAGTTGAACTTAGACCCTTGTAAAGACGAGGAGATGCCAAGATTGTGGCAAATCAACAAATTTATTATAAAGCAGAGATTTCCCATGAGACAGTTGAAATATGTTGCTAAGCAACGATGTTACGAGATTTACTATCTAGGTAAACAGTGGGTGAAACTGATTTGAGGGCGGGGGGGTGTTCCAATATGCCGAGCATGAGTCAAGACGATGCAAAAACAGAATACAAGATGTGAAATTTATAGTTCTAAGATTTTAATATGAAATAAATATTCATATTTATTAATATAAATAAAAAACGAAGTATTCTGGTTTTCAAATAGCAATGGAACACACACTTTGATTATGCGTTTGCCCCTATTGGAATAATGATATGTAATGTCTGCAGCTAGTTTAGTTAAAAACTCTCTTCCTCTCTTGTAACTGTGTTTCCGTATTGTTCAGGCCTCCCAGCATTGGCTACTCCTGCTGCCGCGATCGGCCAGCAGCCGAACTACACCAGCACGTACACCATCATCCAGCCCTCGGTAGTGGTGGTGGGAGGATGTCCAGCCTGCAGGTATGGAAAAGAAAAAAACTACTTCTGTAGAAAAAGTGAATGTTTCATATTTCGCAGGCTGAAGAGTGGAGGGTGTGAACATACACAAAAAATATGACATTGTACAAAGTTCTGTCCTAGAACAGAGTGACCTCTGTGTGAGGAATAAAAAGTGGTCATGTGAATGTGAGATCACACACATGCTATTCTGTAGTTACTTCCTGCCCATACGTTCATGACTTCATAAGAACCGAGTGACTGCTGGAGAACAGACAGTAGTGTTTCATTACATATATTTGTTGATGGAACAGATGTTAAATCATCAGACTTGGAGGCCGTGTGGTCCTGGTTCTGCCACTGTGGGTGAAGATTGCTGTAGTTATGGAAGAGCTGTATCGACTGGCAGTGTAAAATACACCAATAGCGTTCATGCTAATATTACTGATTAAACGTTTCAAAACTGTTGGCTCCTTGTATGTGCAGGTAAGTCAGTCTCCAGGATTTGATTTTGACCATTATTTTGTTGTTTCATTTTCATCACAAGATCCACATAACAGAACTATTTCCTTATTATAAGAAACAGAAAAGAGAACAAGGTTCAGGTGCAAAGTTGCTGTATGGGGAGATTATGACCACGGCGGTTTCTGTAGGCTCCTCTTCCCGTCAGCTCTGCCAAGCACATGACCCATTTGAATGGGCAGCAGTCAGTCAGTCAGGCAGCCGCACTGTTTCTGGAGCTTTCACATGTATCTGCTCTCAATAGAGATGAGATCTTTTCAATGCTCGAAAGAGGAAAATGATTGACAGTTAAAACAGAGTGGCTAGTTTAGTAAATAATATTTTAAACAATGTCTAGACATCCATAGCATTGTCTTTTACTTTTGAACAACTGCAGTGTCACATATAATAAAAATAATACAGTTTTACAAAGACGCCCTTTTGTGTAGTTATCATTCTGTCATACTGAGCTGTTCAGTTATGGATGTCATTCTTCAAAACAAGATTGCCCCAGTGGCAGAAATCTGAATTCTGTAGAAAGAGCCTATGTATAATGTTTAAAGGCACATTTTCCTTGAGTGGGGTTGTTGTGATACCAATACCATATGATATTTTGCAGCTGTGGCCTAATGGTTGAAAAAGAGCTTGTGAGCAGAGGGTTGTGGGTTGTGGGTCGCAGCAGGGAAGTGTGGTTGGGGTGGATGAGTAAACAGGGCTTTGCATCTCCTACCTCCACAGATGAAGTGCCCTCACTTTGCTCGTGGTGTATGTTCACAGGTATGGAGGACTGCTCAGGTTCACTGCTCACTGTTCAGTACGAGTGCCACATAATCTGACAGTTTTTTCATTCTGAATGAAAAATTGAAATGTTTACAGCTTAAATATGTCTTTTTTTTATTTAAAAACTCTTTTCATCAAAGAAGTCTTTGCAGGTAGAATATGATCTAAAATAGGTTGGTGCTTAACCTAACAAAAACGGGCTGATGTTCTGGAGGAGGAGGTGTGTTTGTTCTGAAAATTTTCAGGGACTCGCATGTTAAAGAATACAAACATAAAATGACAACAAAAACCCAGAATTCCAGTTTAATTTTTTTTACATTATTAAAAATGGCAGATTGTTCAGTTCTATTCAACCAGCTCGTTACACATTATATTACTGATTACTTGGTAACAAATGCAATAAATTTTATTGGTCAAAATAATATCATGCACCCGGTTAGAGAATATTTGTACGGTAACTTTCTTGCCATCCTCACCTTGGGACTTTTTTAAAATAAGGAGAATATATCTGAACTGAAACTGGAGCTTTCTGAAAATCATAATCAGTACATTATGCACTGAATTATATTCAGTTTTATCTCAACAGAATACACGAGCTGTGATTTCAGGCTTGTCATTCTTATGTGTTCTGAGAGTTCCTCTATGTTCATGTGACTTGGTGAAAGCCTGGTCATGCTCAGAGTCACACTGAGGTTTTGATCAATCAGCCGAGTCATGATGTAGGAAGCGCATGACATTTCTGGCGTCACTCACAACTGTCAAATGCAAATAAGATCATTGAAGAGCAGCACTGCCGTTTGGACTCACTGCCTTTGAAATGATACTTCTGCTGGTATATTAACTTCCTATGTTTAATTTCAAATAAATTGACCATATATATATGTATAGTGCCTAAAAGGAAAAATATTTTAAAACCTTTTGGAAAAACTTTGTCTTTACTGACTGACATTCAGTGCATTTACTGAGCCACGTTATAAGAACACAGTTGAGGTTGTTTACCTTTTACCTACTTGGAGAACATGCAGAGTGAAGTGTCTGCTGCGGCAGATTAAACATTGATACTACTGAGAAGGAACAGTGGTCTCGGGTTATAACAGCAGACACCATGTTGACTGTGGACCTGTTTTTAGACGGTATTGGGGTAAAAAGGGCAGATTTGAATCTACAGGCTGCATACAGAGCACGACTCACTGAAACACTGCGTTATCAAGACTTGCGTGTTTGTGAAAATCACAGCAGAAGTTAATTGCTCTGGAAAATGAACATACATGACGTTCAGTTAAACACCCTACAGTGGTGTGATTTTAATGTGTATTTGTGCTTTAAAAAAGGTATTTTAGAAATACCGCAATGAAACTGTAAACATCTCTCACCTATTGCAGTGTAGCTGCAGTATAATATAGATTAGATCTAGACTGTAATTTATATTTATACTTATGAATATAGATATATTTATACTCAGTACCTCAATACTTAAACTTATTTTATTTTGTACTTGTACCTCATTTACTTCAGTACTGAGTAATTTAAATTTATTATATTGTAATTTGCACCTTTTATGTCTCTTTCTATTTCTCTCTCTCTCTATGTCTATTTATTCTACTGCTGGTGCCTGAGAGCTACTGTACCAAACAAATTTTGTTGTATTCTGATACAATGACAATAAAAAATCTTTATCTTTGAGGTCCTGTTTTCAGGAAATGTTCATCTCTCTCCCCGAGTAAGGGGGGAATGTAACCTGAATTGAATACAGCTGGATTTCAATGGTAAAGAAGTGGTGAAAAGATGATCAGGTTCAACTGAAAGTCTTGCATTGTGTAGAAGGTCTGGTCTTGTTAACGCCTGTGCTATATTCTCTTGTTTGCAGAGTGGGGGTGTTGGAGGATGATTTCACTTGTCTAGGAATCATGTGCGCCATTTTCTTCTTCCCCCTGGGCATCCTGTTCTGCCTGGCCCTGCGGCAGAGGAGGTGTCCTAACTGCGGAGCCACTTTTGGCTAAAGGGACCACACAGCAGCCACTCGGGGCCCAATGACCATCATTTGTTTTGTTTTATTAATGTTTTACATCTATGTTATGAGAAATAATAATTGCACATCCTATGTACTATGATAATCCAAATCTTGCATTTTTTTCAAGAGGTTAATGAACTTTTTTTTACACCTCTAAAGACTTTTTTTTTTTTTTTAAATTTTAAATCATGAAAGCTAGACCTTTCATCATCTAATCACCGGTGCCTTTAAGATAGTGTAGGCTGCAGAAGCATGGAGACCATGTAAGGACTTTGCAAAATGAATTACTCCTTGTACTGCTAATGACCCATTTTGAGTAGTTATGAATGACACGAGGACTTTGTTGAAGTTTGTTTTAATTGCGCCACTTTTCTGATGTTTTGTGTCTCTAAGAGGTGAGGAGCTGCTGGTTGTGTAGGAACGGATACCACCCACTTCTAAATCATATGATCCTTTCTCTAGAAGACCATCCCACCTCCTCTCCATTCTCTCCTCATTTACCTTCAGACTGAGCTCTGTCATTTCCTCTAGCTCAGTGTGCACACTGTACGCTGGAGTTTGTCAGTAAATTGTCAGTCTTTTGGGAATTGGCTGAGAATAGCTGTAGCTGTTTATGCGATGTTCTGATTTAACTGCAGTAATCACCAGTGATGGACAGGAAGTTTAAATCAAACCTGAACTCATTTTCTTGGAAAGTAATTGACCTATTCAAGCTCCGCCCATTGATATGTTCCTGACAGCTACTGATGCTAGAACAGACGAGCTTTCCTCAACACTGACACAACTGTGTGGGGAAATCTGTTTTCTGTAATAACTTTTGGATTGTTGCAAATTTGTTCACTAGCTTTGACTCGCTGCCTCCATTCTGCTCAATTATAGAACTTCTTTAACTGGGTGTTCTGTAGTAATTCTACATGTCATTAGGCTGAAATGAACAGCGTGTCAAGCTCAATCCTCATAGCAGTTGCTTTAAAAGAACTTGTCTGTGGGTGGAGTATGGAGAGATCAGTTGGTCAGAACCGTAGAGCATCGACCTCTTCATGTGACTCACAGATAAAGGATATGAACTGTGTTGTTGAACTCTGACAAATCGTTCCTGTCCCAATGAAAGACAATCAGCCTAGAATGAATGGCCCTGGTGTGTAAGTCCCATTTTATTGTCACCAATCTCTCACAATGTAATTAAACATATTCAGGGGTATGTGATCAGTTTTAGACACTACGCACGATGTTATGATTAAATAAGACTTTTTATATAAATTAATGTAAATAAAAATCTACAAATGCTGCTTTTGAGTCTGAGTTGACTGTTTATCACGACCTCAAACCTTCAGATTCTGTGTTTGGTGAAGTTGCGTTTGTTGCCAACTTCCTTCCCTCTTGCGCAAGTCAAATGCTTTACCTTTAGACTTCAAATAACGTCATGTGTTTTAAATGAGTGTATTCAGCTGTGCTGATCTTCATAAAGAGGTTTATAAATAGCATGGATCCAGAAATAAAACATTTTTTATTTTTATACAGCATTGATCCACGGGGCAGGGGAAGGGATGCAGCAAAAGAAAGAAGTGCATTGATAAAATAGCAAATGAATAGCTTCCCTGAAGCATGGTGTTCAGTTACTGCCTATTGTACGTAATTACAAGTTCTGTTTCATCAAAGCGTCTCACAAACGTGCTGTATGTTTCTGAATCACATACACCTGCAGAGAAATCAATTTGTGACCATATAATAAAAATGCATTAAATTAAGGCAAGTGTGTTCTCATATTAAATACTATTTGGGAATGCTTCTGTAATGTAAAGCGTTTCTACAAAAGCAAATCTTTCTAGTCTATGAACACTAATATCAAAATTTCATAATCAGAACAAATCTTTACTCCTAGTTTACCATTAGCCATGATGTTCGATTTAAAATAACCTGATATCAATGGCAAATTAATAAAAAAATAATTAAAACACCCAAATGACAACTGTTGTTTACATAATGTGGACATTTCACGGTGAATGGACCAAAAGAAATGACCTGAAAATATTAAAAATCTCTTTAAATATTAAAAAAGCTTCTATAATGTTTTTGTTGGGGAAATATATTTTGCTTTTTAGCGACTGCAGCAATAGACCCCACTTTAATCTGGACTCACTCTTCTGCAAATTCAGTGCCACTTACATTCATCGGCTGTCCTATGGCAACAAGGAAACAGTTATTTCGAACAAGCTGGAATCCAGTACAACCTCAACACAGTATGTGTTGCATGGTATTTGCACAACGTAAACGCAGAGGTCAAGGTCTAACTAAATATTAAGCACAGCTGTTTAGTTTACTGGAGTAGGTCTATTTTAAACATCTGCTTTTGCTCATTCTTAATGTATGGTTGTAGGATGTTGTCCCTTTCAGGAACATAGTCAAACATGTCTAACTTTGTGAGTGTTGTGCAAATTCACTAATAAAAAGTGAATGTACATTGGCTTTGATATGTTACATAAACACACGTTTGCCATCTTGTGATCGTGTACAGTGAGGAAGTTCAGGTAATATCAAAATGGCATCTCTAGTGGACTTTCTCTGTCCAAATCCACAGAAGCCTGTTGCAAAACGTGTGATGCAGTCATGTGCAGATAAGCGTGTTGTCTGTTTGTTTAACTTGAGTTACTGGTAGGGTTGGGTCCGATGGGCAGAGCTGTGACAGCTGCAGGCTGGTGGCTGTAATCAGATGACAGGAGCCGATCTGTCGTTGGTAACGGTGGGCCGCAGCTTCACTGTTGCAAAGGGGTTCCCTCCCCTGAGGAAGAAAAAAATATGTTAAGCCTCTCCATGTGTATGCATGTTTATTCTTCTTGCGTTATCTACTTATGTAACTGAAAAAAAGCTTGCACTGGAATTCAGACAGCACACAGTCTTCATCCTTCATCCTACCTTCTCCAGTGTTCTTACACACAACCTCGAACATAGTACCACAGACAATGTGTTTGATTAATAAACGTTACATTATTCATTACATCTCCATTTTCTACTACAAGTGTAAGGCTCTGCTCCTGGAAAGATATTTTCTGAGACTGTAGATTTACGTGTGGTTCTTCACTCACCCGAGGAAAGGAGGCTTCGCGATTCCATTTGCCTGAGAAACCTAAAAACAGAACAGACACATTTCCACTCAGTATGCCTGTCAACAGTGGTGTAAATAAAAGCGCTTGGGCCCAAAATGTGATGTTGTTGGTGCTCTGGAAAGGCGTTGCATTGTACTGATCTACATTCAGCTGAATCCATTATGAAGATCTGACTAATCTCTGATTATGACAAAGGTGAAGGCTAGTCGGACAGGTTTGATGGTTAACTCCGTCATGTGGATTCAACCATCACTTCATCTGCGGCCTGGAATCTGGCCCTGCTGGAAGTGCTGCTGAGCGTTTCCCTCAAATCTTGTAAAGCACTTTATTCTGTAATAGCTGAAGTAAAGAAAAAAGGGGAACATTACAGTGTACTGTCCTAAGAACTTCTGGTATGAAACGGATCATGCAAAGACGAGCAGTAAAGCAGGTAAACACCATTAAACAGTGGAGCTTCACGAAAAGAATAACAACATGATACAGCTACAATGAAATGAATGATTATTGGGAAGGAATTTACTAAATGCATAAGTACATTGTGACACATTAAGGTTGAAGTAGAATCAAAACGCTAGAAATAAAACCTGACAGGCCAATGGCACACTGTCTCCACTAGATGGCGTCAGTTACCAGATGACTTTATATGAGCTGTTTGGAACACACAAGCAGAACAGTCAGACGTGACCCTCAACAGCAGCCATGCCAAAACATCTGGAAAGAGCACCTGTCTAGCTGAATCCTGTAATCTGCAATCAAATCACAGAGGTCATGTCCCATCTGCATCTGACTATCTGAGGCAAGGATGAGCAGAACCACAAAAATATGACTTCGCAATACAATTCACAAATATTTGATCATATTTAATTCTTTGGAAATTGAAAACAGTAAAAGCGAATTAATTAAATAAGATACTAACAGCTACAATAAACTATGTGGTGTTTGTATGTTAATTTTGTATTTTGATTGAAACGTTTGTGTATGGTGTCATCTTGGTGAAAGCTATGTCCGCCAAGTGAGGGTTTTTTTTTTGTTGTGCTTTCTCTTTCACCCCTTTACTCTCCTTCCGTCTCCTCTTTCACCTGAGGATAAACCAGGTTGGGAACATTTCTTACAACTGTTTAGCTCATGATGCATTCCTGCCCCCCCACCCAATCTGATAAAACAGGTTGTGTGGAGAAAGCTGGCCCTTTGTCACACAACACCACTACAGCAAAACCATCTTCCTGCTTTCCTTCACTGATGAAAGAAGAGCTTGTGGTGTGGCATCTTTGTGTTTTCCTCAGTTCTCCAGGGCTATTCACAGCACAGAGCCAAACCCTGCTTGAGTAATTGCATGGCATGAGGCCCTTTTCCACCACACCAGTGAGCCAAGCCTCAGCAGGGAGGACAGGTGCTGGACAACAGGCTCTACACCTACATACATGACTTGTATTTTCATTCTTCACAGACGCTAATGCTATATAAAAGTTGTAAGTTGTTGGATACGCATTTCTTCTTCTTTCAGTAGTGAGTGAAAGGTCTGAGCATGATACAGTAAGATTAAGCCAACCTGAGTGTAAAAACGTTAAGTAGTTAAGTTTATATTGAATATTAATGATACAGCAGTTACAGTAAACATGCAAAGAAACATATGGATTTATTTATTCATCACTATTAAAATGTTAGAATGCATAATAAGTGATAAATTTTTATTTAAGTACATGTTTTTAACTGAAATAAAATTATTGACTTATTTTCTAATGTAAAAATCAGGTATATTGTTTATCATGTATAATTTACAGTGTAAATAATTCCAATAATTCCAATAAATCCAATTTTATATTTTTAAATGTTAAACTAAAAGAAAATAAGAGTAAAATCCGCAATGTACACTCCTATTCTACCCACAGCAACCACTATTTTAGCTACGGCAGCTCTGTGAACAGGGAGTTGAATGAATGGGAGGTGAACAGTCGGCCAACTGACCCAGTCCAGTGTGGAGACTGGGGCTGGTTTCAAGTTGAGGTCAGTGTGGAATTCCATCAGCCAGGCTGTGTTATGGGCCGGATGCATAGCTCACGTGTTTATTGGCTGCCGGAGGCTCCGGGGCTCACCAGAGGATTGGGTGGGCAATGAATATTTCACTGTGCTGAGAGAGGAGTATCCCCTTTCAGAGTCTCCTCGTCCAAGCTTTCCCCAGGTAAATATCCCAAACCCGCACGGTGTTAGCCCTGTTACTCCGCTTCATACTGTGCTTGCTTTGACATAGGGTGTTAGATAAGGACGCGTTGCAGTCTCTTGATGGTGAATTAAACTGCACAGACATGATGTAGCCCAGCATATTCAATTAAAGAGGAGAGCACTGCTAAGATCAGATGTCGTGCCACCCTACTGCCGACACCCAAATTACCAAAGGAATAATACAGTGGATGTGGCCTGGGATGTTCTCTAGTTGCAAAGCCTTCAATATTGTGCTCCAGCATGCATAGCAAAAGTGTTGAGGGAACAGATCAATTAGTAAATGATCTTCTCTATTGGCAACTGTGTATTTTAATTTTGCAATATAGCAAAGGCTTGTGTCAGGATAAACAAAATTATTTACATGTGGCAACGATGCCACCACTGATAAGCATACATACCCCCAATTTTTGTTAACGATTTACATATATGTAAAACAATTCTTGGCCAGGCCTGGTATAGGAAGATAAGCTGCCTTTACAATGTAAAGCATTTACACTGTTTGTGTTAGCAGCAGTTTATGAATGTGCCTGTGACAGTGCAGCAGACGAGGCATGCAGGTAAAACTCCAGGTAGAGTAAAGAAAAGAGAGCTATCCAGATCAGGTGACTGTAAAATGGTTTTGCCTTTTTCAGTCAGTGTGGTGAATGCTGCTCCTCTGTCCTAGCAACGAGGATTTAGCATTGTTCCACAGGCAATCCTCTTTCAGGTGTACCTGATCCTATGAGCCACTCAGTCACATGGACTGTAACAATATCCACACCAGTCCATTTGGCACCTTTATGTCAAAAGACGTACATATCAATACACAGGAAACACCACAGTTATCTGAAGAAACTGAAGACAAAATGTCACCATCATTCAAGGTACAATACAATAGATATAAATATGAATTAATGCATCATGAAGGTTTCGTTTTGCTCAAAATAGATTTCTTTCCATAATTAAACTCTCTTCACCCTTCAAAAGTTTGGTCTACTGTATTTATTGTATATATTCCTCCAATGTGCCTCATGTCCCATGTGTATAATTAATTTATTTTTAAACCAAAGGAATCTAGTTAAACCGAACCATGGTGCTTTTATTATTCACAATGCATTAAATCTTTTCCTAAAGAAGTGCAATCACAGTAAATATGTGACATCTGAGATTTAAAGCCCTGCTATATACATTAGCAACTGCCAACAAATTACATAGCTTGATCTATACGCTTACAGCCTACAGTGAGATCCTGCTGAAGAACAGTGAGGGGGCTACTGACCGTGCTTTCATAAGACGGAACATATGCCTGCGTCAGGGACTTGGTGGAGTTCCTCCTGACAGGTGAATCACTGTAGTCGGGTGGAGGCAGCACCATCACAGGCTCATCTGCATCCTGCTGTGTGAGGTTTGCCACACTTTTACTGCGCACTGGAGGGTTCCCAACAACACTGCAAAAGCAGGCCACACATCAGGACATATTGCATACTACCATTCCTTTCAGTGAAAGAATTCTTTAATGTGTGCTTGTAACCACTTGTAACCTGTACTGCCAATTTTGAGGAAATCTAGGTCATTCAAACTGTTGTTATACTGCTATATAACATTGCATTTGGTTTGAATGTCAGTGCTACTGAAATGCCCTGATCTAGCTAATGAAAACATGTAAGTTGGCAATAGATCACAATGAAATATCATCTCTATTACATCCACACCACGATTTCTCAAACAGGACTTTTGCCAGCATTGTATAGAGCTCGCCCAACTTGGTAACAGAATTTAAAAAAGAATCTATGTATGAGAGCAAGGTCAGCTGTACCAAAGTCTTCACCAAGAGCATTAGTTGTGTTTAATACCACTGCCCTACATACATTACATGCTCAACAGTTATTTCAACTTGTGCATGCAGAACCATGACAGGGGCAGTACATAGGATTAGGGATCATCTACAGAATGGCTCACTCAATCCACTTATGCTAAACAGAGACAGACCCATTACACTTCTTTAGTTCAGGTAACGTTATGGAAACTTTTCTATACACTGGTCATCTAAGGACTAGTAAACCATTGAAAGCCAATTAAGAAACCTTAAAACATTTTATATAGTCACAGAATTTCAGTATAGTTATTTGTAGTGGAATTTTCAGTGGCATGGTAATCGAGGTGCAGAGTGAGACTTTACTATCTTGTTTGGGAAGCGAAGTGGGTCTGTAACTATTAACACTAATAAAATACAAGTGTTACTTAACAATGTTGAATGCTTAAATAGATCCAAACTGCAAGGTGCTAACTGTGGGTTAGCTAATGGAATTATTAGAATAAATTTCCTCATTCTAATAAGTCTTTTATCCTGTTGTATTTACCCTTAATTGTCAGCGGGTGCTGACCTGTGGTACAGCACGCTCTCACAATGAAGGGCTAAAGGTCTTCAAATGTAATGGGACAAAAATAAAGCTTTAGCCCAGCTTGGGTTTCCTTGTCTTCAAAAGAGGGCTGATCCGTATCAGCAGTAATCAAGAGGACAACAGAGAGGAGTGTGTTGGGGTGTGCGTGTGTGTGTGTGTGTGTGTGTGTGTGTGTGTTGGGAGTCCGATTACCTGTTATTTACTGCAGGTTCTACATACGGACGACAGTAGGAGGACGGAAACCAGCCTCTCCTATAAAAAGGAAATAGAAATGCACAAACGATACTCAGTTCTGAAAGCTTGAGAATGAAAAAAGAAACAGTTAAACAGCTTTAAAGTAAGTCATGAACTGCTTCCATTTTCTTTGTGTGCGCAGTACACTGCATTTTTTCTCAAGAAAAGTATGTAAGGGAGCCTTACTTGTGGCATGAAATGGATACAGCATCACGAAATGCTTTGATTTGTGTAATAAAAGTTCTGAGACACATTAACCAAAGACAGAATACAATGCAATCGGCTCTATTTAGAACATGGTCTGTGTAATGTATCCCACTGACTTACCACAATGAACATCACAACATACGAAGAGCCAAGGTGAAAAGTAAAAAAAGTTAAAGCTTTTGAACATATTTAAATTTGTACCCACTGATGCAGCCAAACAGCTCTGTCTGTGAAGCTATGGGTGTTCACACAGCATTAACATTTTGTGCTCCTCTTTGAGACTGAACTCACTCCCCACATGCATCAATGAGCCTTGGACGCCTATGATTCACCGGTTGTCCTTCCTTGGATGACTTTTGGCAGGTACCAACTACTGCATAACTGGAGCACTCATTAAGACATGCAGTTCTGGAGATGCTCTGCCTCAGACGTCATTCCTTCACAATAAGACCTTTATAAAAGTGGCTCAGATCCTTACGCTCATTTTTTCCTGCTGCCAGCGCTTCAACATTTAAATACAATACTAGCTGCTATTTTGATAACATCTGTGAAGTTTCTGCTGAAAATATGTTAACCATTTTCCTTTGACGTTCACCACTTGAATTTGACTTGTTTGTCCTCAAACATGTTTTGCGATGATGTGATAAGCAGAGAGAAGATGTGCATCAGAAATTCAGCAGCCAATAACACCACTCCCCATCTTCTATCTAATGAACACATCTCACAGACTTCCACTAGTGTTTAGCTTAAAATGAGGCCAGATTTACTACAGTCATTGTAAGTCCTCTGGTCTGTACAACAGAAGTGCTTGAATATGCTTCAGAAAATGAATGGACTAAAGTTAGGGTTGTAATTCTGTTATTGTTTAATCACAGATCTAGTTACTAAAGTAATGCAATTGTAAGAGTGACTGAGGTGTGGGACCTACAGTATGCTGTTAAGGTGTGGAAAATCTTTTCTGTAGTTTCTATGTAATTTATTTTCTGTAGTTTTCACCATATGCAGTTTATCTTTCTTTCTTGCATAGTGTAAATACTGCAGTGTTTTTGTTGTACTAAAATGCCCTCTTATGTATTGTATGTATTTTAACTTAAAAATATTTTACTACTGCTCTCAGCTATAGAAAACATTCAAAGTCAGTTTCTCTAACGCCCATGTTCCAGTATCTTCTCAGCAGTTGCTCTTTTTAAAGTTTGCATTTCTGTCTAAGGCGTCTCATAAGTAACCTTCCACTATGCCATTGTAGACAACAGGCACTGATACTCCACTCAGACAACAGTGTAAGCACTCTTGGTATTCTTGAGCGACTGAAGGTGATTGGTTTAAATACATCTTGTTAAAACACTCCCTGCCTGTCTGCCTGCTAGCACCATCTGGAAGGATTCATTCAGAGGCTGGTGAAGCAAAAGATAAAATAAATATTTGGGCTACTGGTGGGGGCAGGTGATCTTCTCCCACACAGATGTGTCGTTTTGTCTCCAGCTGTGCTCAGATTGCTTCTCCTTCTCTTGCTAGAAGACTCACACGCTTTGCCGCTGCAGGTGGCTGTATTTTAACCGAGCTGTCACTGTCTGGTGGCTCTTTCTCTACTAAAAGCTATTCAGCTAGCACAGACGAAATTGCCGTGTGTGTTTTTTTTGCCAGAGATGATTTGTAGAAAGACAGACAGTTGTGAAGACAGACTGTATCTGGTGAGCTCTCTCCTCACACAATAGCTCTAATGATTGGGCTGGATTTATGAAAAGCCCTCAGCAGGTGCAATGCAACATGATGAAGAGCTGGATTAATTATTTTGCAATGCTAGATATGCAAACAGTTGGACTCGTATAGCTCTTGTAAGTTTGCCACACCATACATTAGAAATGTGACTCTTCCAACCCATGCTTGCATGCTAATGTGGTTCAGCAAATGCATCCTAACAATATGTCTAGTTATATATAATATTGCACATGTTAATTGTTTTCAATACATGACAAATGACTTGTTAACTTACTGTCTGGTGTTCTCCATCTCTCCATAAAGCCAGCCATCCCTCTCATCAGGGATGAGCAGTGTGATAATGTCTCCTTCCTCAAAGCTGAGCAAGGTGGTGTTGTTGCCAGACTTGTGGGGGAAAATGGTCCTGACACGGGGCCTTCGGGCAATGTTGTTCAAACCTGATGCCATTGACACCGACCTGGCTAATCCACCTTCTTCATTGTTATGTTCTGTAAGTGAGGCGGGAAATGAGAGAGACACTTGTAAACAGAATATCCGCTCTGTTATGCAATGGTTTACACTTTCTGGTGGCATGAAATAAAGCTGTAAAGCAGAAGCTCTCAATTCCAGCACAGTTTGGTGATTTCCCTCCTCACTGATACACTTGTAAGCTGTGTAAAGTTAGCTTGAACACAGTGTTGGACACCTTCCAATATTATACCCCTTGTGAAAGTTTTTATATAGTTTCTACAGACTTTCCAGCTTCTTTTGAAGAAGTAGTAGTAGAAATCAGTGCAATTCAATTTGGCAGACTGAACCTTACCTGGTGCACTGTCTTGCTTGGGAGTTTCTGGGGTGAACATATTGGCTAGTGGACTTGGTTGAGGTTTTAGAGTGGGTGCAGGAGGTGGAATCAATGCTTCTGAATTTTTCTGTGGAAATATCAAAAAGCACTTTTCAATAGCTTGAATTAAACTTTAAAGAAGAAATAAATCAATGCTGCATCTAAAGGGATTCCATCATTCAACTGAGCATCCTATGTTAATTTATTAACTGCTAGCATTCTGCATCTGATGTTAATAAGTATAAAAGCTTGTATTAGTATTACCATGCAGTACATTACACAATTTGGTCACCTTATGATAAACAAAAATTACAATTCAGCAACCCTTGTTTGTTGTTGTTAGCCTTAGTATTGGTCGAAGTATTCCTACCCGATTGTGACGGCTTACTGCTGGTGAGGCCTGAGGGGTTATGGACACAGGAGTGCGCAGGCCTTCTATCATTGCCATCACGCTGTCTGGAACATTGGTAATGTCCGTGCATTTGTCCTGCCAGCTGGGTATCTTCTCTGTTAGTATGTCCTTTGCCTTTAGCAAATCATAAGTGAGCATGTTTACTAGCGTAATATAGTGTACTAACCATATTAGCAGTCAATGAAATAAAAACATTAATACATTCCTTCAAAAATGTAAAGTAATTTTCTTTAATTTGCCTCATTATACATTTTGCACATAAATAATTAATGTACATACAGTTTCAGTGAACAAAATATTACGATAAAAAAAAAAAAACACCATCTGACCTTGACTTACATGTAAACACATATGTTGCTATTCTAAGTATTAATGGAACAGAATGGTGATATGCGGAATATGAATGACCTTGTCATGGAAAGCTCCTATCTGGTAAGCGAAACTGCAATGCTTGTCCACCAAGAAGCAGAACCGTCTCTTTTCCTCAAGTAGAGCCTCCTTGCAACCATCTGCTATGAACTTCTGCATGTCCATCTGGCGGTGTGTGAGGGTCTCTAGACACTGTTGATAAAAATAAAAGACAACAAACTCATACATCTTTATTAGCAGTCTCACATACATAGTGCTTTGCCTTGATTTCCCCCTAGAAACAAATAATTTGTAAAACCAAAATGGCTGACATGAGGTTTATTTGTTGTAAACCATAAAGATGCTGTGAGCAAGCACAAAGGACAACCAGATAGTGTAGCTTTTGTGATGGAAACCAACAGTCAATCTAGTTTCTGTTATCTGTGATGTCAGGAAGGTGGGTGGTGAAACGAGACAAGATTGGGTCACAAAAGACTTACTATCTGTCAGGCACCTCAGCCACTGATAATGATAAACAATGAGAAGGATTTCTGTATTCCTGAAAGACCTTTCTGAGCAAACATCTCGAGTCTTTTTTTCTCTAGAATTGTTTAGTCAAGATTTACAAAGCTATTGAAGAGCACTGATGATAAAATAACTATATCACTCCATAGGTCTAACTTCAGCAATGGGGTGATAAGATGATGATTATTATTCTTTATTCGCAGATGAACATAGTACACATATAAAAAGTGGATGAGAAGCCAGACAAATAGTTATAAACAAATGCTGTATGAGTTTAGTTCTAGGACTGTATCAGCTTTGAAAATCAAGAAATCAGAGTTAAAGAAGGGCAAATGATAAAGATTAAGTTTACTAAACAATAAGCCAATACTATATTGTAAAAGGATAAGAAAGCCTAAAAAATCCATGAAAATAATATGGTCAAAACATATAAAAATGGGTCGAATCACTATTGATTCATTGGGAAGGTCCATTTTAATCAATAAATAGCTTTAGTGAGTGGTCTAGTTTAATAAAGCAACTGTAACAGCCCTATAATGTAACTCAATAGGTGTATATAGTCAAAAGCATTCCATAAAAGTGTATTATTCAGACAGACCCACCCTGTGACTTACGTAATCCAGAGGATGACAAGGGAGTGTACAAAGCACTTTGGGCCTGATTATGTGCACACTGAAAACAGTGATCTCACAATACATAAAGTCCTTAAATATGAGCCAAATGCACATATCTTCCTTACTGGTTGTCGTGCCACCGGTCTGGGTATTTCCCACATTAAGTTTCTGCTTTCTTTGAGCTCTTTTTCTCCTTTTTGTGTCTTTCTTCTCTCATGCTCTCATATTGTCCATGCCAACGAGACACGATCATGCTGTATGACTCAAACAAGTTTCATGTCTACACAAGTCTGCTGTGACGCAGTTTATCATCTTTGGCTTAAAGGAATACTCTGTAGTTTAAACCCCCAATCGTTTCTGCAACATCAGCAATATTTTGTTAATTACCATAAAAAATTAATCACTTTAGGTTGCTCTACTTTCTTCATTACCCAAATCAATAAGTAGAAAAAGAAGAGCAGCAATAGAACTCAAGAACAAGGAAATGCATTGCCTTAGCTACTGCGACAAGTTAGCGTTTTTTTCCTTAGGCAGGGGGAAATGTTCAAACTATTGTCTATAAATATTGACTGTATGATACAGATGCAGCAGATAAGGAAAGAAAACTGGACACATTTAGGATCTATTCTTCAACTGAAGACAAATGGACCCAACGCAAAGGGCAAAACTGTGTGGGTTCTGTGATCTTTTTCTCATTTTTGTCCAAACATGATAGTTTTAGATAATCCTTATAGTAGTATATCTTGCTGTGTGTTTCCTATTTTTATTAAAACTTCTCATTGAGTGTTGGAAAGGCACTTAATATGATTGTTTTTGAGTTGCAGGTACTGTATATATAAGCCTAAAGAAAACAATCAGGCTAGGTGGTACAGGAAGGACCTGGGCGATGGTCTGGTCAGAGGCAGCCCCCAGGCTTTGTTGGGAAAAAGCCTGGAACTCGAAAGCTGCTTCCCTTTTTATCTACTTCCTGCTTTGTGTGCCAGCACACACCGGCCAGGTTGCTTTAAACAAGTCACGTCTCATCCCGGTTCAAACAGAACACCATCTTCAAACACACTCGAATGAGCCATGCTGCATTGTTCACAGTGGTCAGTGAATTACCAGAGTTTGTGAGACGAGTGCCTGCACTTTACCAGAAAGACAACCTTCTAACCAGCTACAACGACACCTACTCCACGGCCCGTAATTCAACCAGAACAACCAAACCAACCCTGTGTTCTGCTGAGATTTTATAAAGGCAGACGCATTTTACAAGCCATTGTCCTCAAGAGAACTGTTAAAAGCTGTCATACAGATAGAGGAGGCACAAGATGTCCATACAAATGACAGACAGGCAGGAAAGCCCTCCACAATAAGATGATCATTTATCACTCCAAACCTGTGATCACATTGAAGCCTGTTGCTATGGACACCTAAATTTCACTTGGTAAGAGCTCTATCAGATACAGCAGACACACAAAGGACTTTTAACACCCCTCTAGGTTACATATACCACGATCATGTTACATTTACAGCCTGCAAACAGACGTTTTTGTACAGCACAATGTATTTTAAGCTTAATTAAGGTAATCCCAAAAGTAATATTATAGAAAGTAACAACTACAATGAACCCTCCAGACACATCAGCCCTTGGTGGATAAGACTGGACACCCCTGCTCTAACCAATCAGTGTTTTTACTGTGAGCATCTTGACCAATTTCAAATGTGATTCTGTTTGAGTGGCTGTATCCTGTCTTACCATTGCTTTCCTATTGCTCCTCTCCTACCTTCAAAGTGAGAGGATGATTCAAGAGCAATAGGAACAAAGAAAATAAAAAAACATTAACCAGGACAATGGGACAGTTGATCCACAACAAGTCCTCAAACTTGATTATTGTGACCTTAGCCAATCACAACTTTCACTCAAAAAGATTCCCCTAATATTCCTGGTAGCCAATCAGAGTTGTTGAACATGTCCAACTTATTGACAGTTGTGATTTCTTCATATGTGCAAATACAATTTGTGAAATAATCACAATACTAGTATTATATACACATCATACAACAGTTTACATTAAAAAGATCACATCACATCTATCAAAGAATCCAGCAAGAAACAAGTAAGTTGAAAACAGTATTATACCAAGATGCTCCCTGAAAAGGCTTTATCAGATAGAAGTGGGAGTTATGCAAATGGACTGAAATATCAGAACCCATTATATATTTTATAAATTTACATTTTCCATCTAAATCTTTCAGTACATGATGATATTCTAATCAAAAAGCCCTATTCCAAATTATTTGAAAATACTGTTATAAGTAAATATGTTGGTCTTGCTTTTAAGCTTATAATTCTACTGGGTGTTAAAAGCAGTAAGTGCAGTGGTAATGGATGTGTGTTCGAATGCTAACACTAGATTTGCTAAGACTGTTGAAGCCCAGATACATAAATCTGCTACTGCTTTTGTGTCTGGGATAAAAAGATGTATCTGTCTTATTGCAGGTGTATACAAGACAGACAGAGGCGTTCTTATCACAGAGGTCTGCAAGCCACAGTTTCATACAAATGACATGTTGCATAATCCCATCTATGTGGAGGCAGACATACACACAAGCTTTCAATCTCTGTAGGAGACTCTCATGAATATTCTGTTGGTAGGAAATTATGCATTATAACTCTGTGGTTATATATGAGACACAGGCAACACTTGCTTAATCAATTCCAAACAGTGAGTAAGTGACAAATAAGTGAACCCATTAGTGAATGCACATGGACTACAATATTGTATCAGACAGTAAATGTTTGATGTCTAGTCTGTTCCTTCACTTATACACTGCAATAAAACATTATACCCAACCAGTTCTGCACTGCACAATCCAAATCATCACACAAACTGTATTAAATTGTTAAGTGATCTCAAACAGTGGCTTATTTGTGATTTACAGAATTTTTTTTGATGACCATCTCTCTGCTCATCTCTTTCCCTCATGAAGCCTAAAACCCAGTTGATGTGAGTAAACATACATCAGTATGCGTCAGTAAAACACACATCCCTGGAGAGCTTCTTTGAAAAGATCTTGCACATCAGAAATGCACATCCCCACCGATATCTAGCGTTTGCTGAATTGCCCTCAACAATAATTTTGATCAAACAAAAACATAGCGTTCCGTTATTCCTTTTAGCATAGAGAGTATTAAACTAGAAACTGTACTGGAGGACCCACCTTCCAAACACACATCATCGATGTGATTGGTAGAGACATGATGACTCTTGGTGCGTTTCATGGAAGCAATGCATTGTGGACTACAGTCTTATGCAAATGTTTGGCCACCCCTCAATAAATAAAATATTTGTCATTTTTTAATTAAATAGATGTAAACACAGTCTCTCTAGGACATGGAAAAAATGCGCAATATTTTCAGCAAACATTGATGCACAGTTCAAAAATAAAGATAAAAAATAAAAACATTGTTGTGGCACTCTGAAAAAGTTTGGGCACCCAACAAAATCAGTACTTGGTTTCACCTCCTCCTATAGCAGCTAAAAGTCTTTCAACTTTCGATTTTCTCCCATTCTTCCTTGCAAAAGGTTCTAGTTCTGTAATATTCTTTGGTTGTCTTGCATGCACAGCTCTTTTAAGATCTACCCACAAATTTTCAAGAAGTCATGTCTTTTCAGCTTCAGTTTTTTTTACAGATGGTGTGATGTTTGCTTCCAGAATTTGCTGGTATTTAGTGGAATTCATTCTTCTCTCCACCCGTGCAATGTTTCCTTGGCCACTAGCTGCAACACAACCCCAAAGCATGATAGATCCACCCCCATGCTTAATGGTTGGCATGGCGTTCTTTTCATGAAATGCTGCTCAAACAGCCTTTGCTGATTATGGCCAACACGTTTTATTTTAACTTCATCAGTTCTGTTCTGTTGCATACTTCTTACATTGGATTTTATGATGGGGACGCAGGTAAGGTTTTCTTCTGCTGACTCCTCCAGGAAAGTCTTGTCTGTGCAAGCATCACTGCACAGTGGAACAATGCGCCACCACTCCTGAGACTGCTAAATCTTCCTGCAGTTTTTTTGCAGTCGTATGGGCATTTTGATTTGTTTTCTGACCAGCATACAAGCGGTTATCTCTGAGAATTTTCTTCATCTTGACCTCCATAGTTTTCCTGAACTGCCATCTTTTAATTACATTCCTTACTGTGGAAACTGCATGCTAACAACAACACTTTGTTATTTTCTTGTAGCCTTCTTCTACATTGTGGGCATCAATAACTTTCATTTTCATAGTCTTACACAGCTGCTTAGAGGAACCCATGGTTGTTCAGTGTCCACAAGTGTGTGCACAAGGTTTGAAGAGTCTTTGTAAAGCTTTGAAATTGACACCAGCTGACATTTACTAATCAGATGTCATGCATCAGATATAACGAGCTGATTAAGGTCTGAAACCTTGTAAAAAGAATCTGAGACTTTGGAACTCTTAGGGTGCCCAAACTTTTGCACAGTGACATAAATGTTTTTATTTTTGTTCAATTTATGGCATAAAAAAACTATGCATCAAAGTTTGCTGAAAATATTGTGTATTTTTTCCATGCCCTAGAGAGACTGTTTTCAATTCTTTTCAATTACAAAAAAAACCTTTGCATAAGACTGCAGGTTGAAATACTGGCAGAACAGAAACTGCTCTCTGTACTGATGAAAATAATAATAAAAGCCACGGGTCACAATTGAATTCGAAACGTATGTATTCACGTTGAAGTTAGCAAGTTACTGCCCCTCAGCTCTAAAGCCGAAGTAGTGGTTTCCCTGCAATTTTGACCACAGCAGAATCACTTTATTGCGATATTATCAATATTATAGTGACATTGTGAGATACCCTGCGATTAACCACCCTTATATTACAACCTTACCATTTCAGAAATATGTAACATTATTATATTTGTTCTGGAGGCTTCTTGGATGAAGGTTTTGGTTTCAGTGTTTTTGAACTGGAAATGTCAAATATGAATCTCCATCAAGGTTTTATTTGTTGGATGTGCCTCACAAAAAATACTACTTTTTTGAAGTGACGAGAAGAATGTGTGGCATAGCTTTTACAGTGGACATGTAACAGCCAGTTAATGGGACATTAAATGGAAACCTAATCATGTGCCCCAAGTTTGTGAAGTTGTATTCTTTTTCAGTTTGTCTGTTCCATCTATATAAATCTAAAATAGAGCATTCTGGTACCTTCACTATTTCAGGTATAATGGTCAGGGCAGCTGAGCATTTTTGTTTTGATTTCTAGAGCTGGTCTACCAATGTCAAATGACAACAAAACATTTTTAGACCAAAAGCTCATTAATTATTTTGATGGCTTCCTTATTATGAAATACTGAGTTATGTTGGTATACCACCAAGTGTTATTATAATGTATTTTTATCCACACGTGTAAGTTTGTGTAGGCAAACTGTGTTCCAAAATAAAGAAACTGGTTTGGTAGTTATTTTTTTACAGTACATTCAGACTGAGCTCTACTGTTGGATTTAAATTGCATTAACAAATTGATTTGCATTAACACATGTAAATCTAAATATTGCGTAATTCCCTTACTTATTATAGCTTTTCTCAAGAATGCACAGGTGAGCTCCGTAATCGCAATGAGCCTGGTAGGCCAAGAAAGATGTCTGCTGCAAATGACATAAGAATCCTTGCTATGGTAAAGAAAAACCCTCAAATTCATGTCCAAAAAATCAGAAACACTCTTCAGGATGAAAATTCTGTATAAAGGTGTAAAGGAAAGATAAGACCAAGATTAATCTGTATCAAAGTGATGGCAAAAGGAAAGTGAAGAAGCAAAAAGAAACTGCAAAAGTTCCAAGGCATACCAGCTCATCTGTTAAACAAGATGGTGGTAGTGTTATGGCTTGGGCATCATTAATGATGGAACTGTTGCACAATGAATTCTGCGGTGTATAGAATCATAGTATCTGCTTAAGTTCCAGTAAAAGCTTCCAGATGCATTGGACAGTGCTTCATGCTGCAAGATAACAATCCCAGACATACTGCTAAGGCAACATTTGAGTTTCTCAAAGCTATTTATAAAGTGTATTGTAATTTCTACATGGTGAAACTAAAATACATGCACATTTTAAACAAAAAAAATTAAATAAAAGTGTGGAATGGGCAATTTAATTATGTCTGAATTGTTTGATTTTAAATTTTACACTGAGGAGCAGAGGAGTAAATCAAAGAAAAATGTGTCTTTGACCCAAACATTATGTGCACTGTAAACAATGATTTAAAAAAAATCCATTAAACAACCTTGACCCTTTATAAGCCTACAGTATATTGTAAAAGTAAAGTACACATTCACATTTCTCATGTTCTTGTTTTTGATCTGCAGTAAGAGCAAGATAAGTGTGTAGGCACCTGTGTAAAAACTATTCCTGTGGGTGTGATCAGCAGAGAACAGCAGAGTGTATTCCTGGAATTCATAAGCATAAGACAAAGTCCAAAGACTGTTCTTTCATAAACTTTCATAAACATACAGGTAGTTTAAACACAACCCCATGACTTCCTCTGGTGTAGAAGCAGTGATGTGTGAATATGGTTACAGCGTTTGTGTTCTCTCACCTCATTTTCTTTGCTCTCATACTTCAGTGCATTTTTCCCTTGACTCTTTCTTCTCAGCTTTTTCAGGTCGGCTTGAGATCTCTCCAATGAGTCCTGTTTCATCTTGTGTTCTGTCTGATACCTCTTGAATGTGGCCTATGGACACACATGAAATCAGTCAGTCCGTCAGTGTCAGCAGTGCATGTTGAGGCTTGTATATTGCAGCAGGGTAAGGGTCAATATTTCCTGTATAGTAAATTCTTGAATGGATTTTGCTTGGCAATCCTGTCAAGGATGTGGTTGTCCCTGTTGCTGATACACCTTTTCCTACCACTCAACTTTCTATGAATATGCTTGGATACAGCACTCTGTGAACAATGATCTTCTTTAGCAATGACCTTTTGTGGCTTACCCTCCTCAGTCTTCCAGTTAATTAGCTGATTAGGGTCTGACACCATGACTTTCCAAGATTGAACTTTCACAATATTCTAATTTTCTGAGACAGTGAATTTTGGGTTTTATTATCTGAAAGACTTGACATATTTCAATTTATGTGTAATTAATCTATATATAATATATGGATTTCACTTTCTAAAAGGAATGTCAAGAAATATTGAAATTTTTTTTTTTTTTTTTTTAGATGTACCTGTATTTAGCACCTACAAACAAGCAAGAATTCTGGCCTTCACAGACCTGTTACTTCTTTTTTAAGAAGCTCTTTTATCCTCCACTTGTTACCTGTATTAATGGCACCTGTTTTAACTCATTATCTGTATAAAAGACACCCGTCCACACCTTCAAACAATCAGACTCTAACCTCAACCAGGGCCAACACCAGAGAGCTGTCTAAGGATATCGGGGACAAGATTGTGCACCTGCACAGGTCTGGGATGAGCCAATCTACAAAAGGCAGCAGCTTGGTGAGAAGAGATCAACTGTTTCAGCAATGAAACTGGAATAAACACAAGATCACTGAAAAGCTCTAAGCAAGATCTCACCTCTTGGGGTACAAATGATCTTGAGAACAGTGAGAAAACTACAGAACTACATGGGGGGGAACTGGTCAATAACCTGAAGACAGCTGGGACCACAGTAACACACTACATGGTCAAAAATTAAGCGCTCAAAAGGTCCCCAACAGCCCCAAAAACATCACAGCTCTTAAGAAGATCTGCATGGAAAAATGGGCCAAAATACCAGCTACAGTGAGGCAAACCTGGTGAAGACCTACAGGAAACGCTTCCTCAACCAAGGTTACATTACAAAGTATTGAGGTGAACATTATTGTTATTGTTATTGACCAAATACTTATTTTCTGCACCATTACACAAAACAATTCTTTAAAAATCATAAAATGTGATTTCCTGGATTTAGTTCTTTCATTGTCTCTCACAGTTGAAGTGAACCTATAATGAACATTACAGACCTCTCATATTTTTAAGTGGGACAACTTGCAGAATCAGTGGCTGCCAAGTAGTAAATGAGTAAATAATTTTAAAAATAGATTTGTGTAATTTCTGGCACTGTTAACTATAAAAGATGGACAAGAGCAAAATGGTATTTCCCCAATGACAGGCCACCCCAAATTATAGGCCGCCTCATTCCATAAGCTGCAGAAAATGCTGATTTATGTTAAAAACTGAATTTACCGATCTGAAGTAAAAGCATCTAACTTAGCCCCTGGAGGCCTTTGCAGCTCTATACTGGTAGTGACATTAGATCGTAGTTAAGCATGAACAATTCAATTGCTAAAATTTTGAACTTACCAAGATCATGCATCAATGATTTTTGAATTTAATGAATTTAAGCTCCAGCTTGTTGCTTTCGCGAAGCAACGTCTGCAATATCCGAGAGCGATACCGATGACAAAAGCATGTCCAACATCAGAGACAGCAAAGTTGTTCGACAATGACAATAACGTTTATGGATCTGATCTGATCTTTGCTTTACTTTTCTAACCGTTTAATGCTGCAGTAAACAGTACATTTAAATTCATTGAATCATTTGGGGATGTCGTCTTTTTGTGCACTGAATTATACTTGTGAATTTCATGTGTTTGAGATAGACTTCCCCATTTAAGCAAGCCGCACCCAATGGGCAAGTTTGGAAAACTGTGTAAATGATATTTGACTTTACTATGACAAACTGAATAATTTTTAGCAACATGTAGCACAAATCAATGACAGGTCTCTAGAGCACAGGACTTGTTAGATTTTCATTTCTGGCCTATTTCTAATGGAACATAGTGCTCACCGTCATGTATTTCACATCCATGTCCGTCTTCTTCTCAAGCTCAGCAATAATCTCCCGATGGAAGCGTCTAAACTGCAGTGAGAGAGGAAGATTAAAAAAAGATGTATTCCATGTAAAAAAAAAAAAAGATAAAAAGAAAGGGGGAGTTGCATTGGTGATAAACCTGCATTAGCAATGGGCACATATAAATATCCACACAAGAAAAGTAAAAATAGGTCATTCAGTAAAGCGCCACTGGCCTTGGCTGCTGTTGCATAAGCCCAAATGCTTGCTGATTATGGTTTTTATGAAGAAGGTGAGTCAGAGACAGACTAGGAATGCCCAAAAGACACTGAAGACCACCCCAAACCATTTCAACCCCCACAATTCTACCCACACCCAATCAATCACACACATACGCTCCTAACCCAGCCCTTTCAACCACTGAGTAGAGTGAGGGCGAGTAATTACATCACTACAGACCTTGCCATGATGACAAGTGGCGCCCACCACCCTCCCCTATTCTACTTTTTTTCTTTTCCTGTGAGAATATGTGAATTCCCACACTCTCTCTCTCTACTGCCAACTCCTCCACACTAATCCATTCTGCACTAATTCTTTTTTACATTACACTTGCATATCTATTCATTCAAAAAAGATGTTCATTCACAAACAAAATAAACATTGCAATGCCAGATTCTTTTCTTCCCTAACAATTTTGTCTGATTTTGGGGAAAAAAAATGGGCTTTGCAATTTCAAGTAATCAGATGGCTATTTTTAGCCTTTGGTTACTATGTAAAGGAAAGAAACAGTAACCTGGAGATGAAGAAACCAAGACTTCAGAAGCCATAAAAATAGAATGAGTAGTGAATAGAGTGAGTAATATACTGTGTGTGTGTGTGTGTGTGTGTGTGTGTGTGTGTGTGTGTGTGTGTGTGTGTGTGTGTGTGTGTGTG
>JBBIGC010178967.1:0-14794 GCA_037576955.1 Lepidarchus adonis
TCTACAGCGTCTCTGACACAATGACCCTCCTACACACAGTCCACACCACATTCACTCAGACGCTCTACGCTGGGTTTGGGGTTTGTTCTGAAGGATCAACTGTGAGGTTGTGTGATAAGAAGTGATGTGTGTGTTATTGGGGTGTTTGTATTTTTCATCCATTTACATTATTTGTCCATTGAAATGTCATCAAATGCTGAATGGTTAGTTCTTTTTTATATTTTCTGTTGTGATCTACATATATTATTTGTGTTCTGTTGTATTTGTATTAGGGAAATGTTAATCCAGAAGTGTGTGTTTTCTTGTGTACTGCATCCTGAAGAGTGTAGATTTACCATTTGTTATCGCAAGACTGTTCTTTCTTGTAAAAAGTAAAGGACCTTTGAAAAATTGTAGTACAGAGTACAGGGGGTATGTTGCATCATACTTGAATTACAGAAATTTGTGGAAATGTTTTAATGTGCTTATTTACTGTATATACTGTATACTGTAGTAGAATGCTGTTGTAATGTGCAGTAATGTATAACTGAATATCATCTGTGTAACAATGGCAGTTGATACCAAGGCTACATATAATCTGGCCAAGGGGCAAAAAGAAGGGTTCTGAAGACTGATCCCTGGGGGACCCCTGACCTAACCAGAGATGTGGAAGACTCACATAGATTATGTGCCCATTTTAATAAACTGTTGTCTATTAGTGAGATACAACTTAAACCACTGAAGGGCAGAGTCTGAGATACCAATAGATGAAAGATGTGAGATGATTGTCATGCGAGGCCCATGATGAGCACCACCCTGAACTGGCAATGCTGTGGTTGATTACAGTGAATTCAGCACCCTGGACAGCGTCAGCCCCCCCCCCCCCCATGCTTCAGCACTGGCCCTGTGGACAGCGAGAGGCATGTGGCCTGGACACAGAACCAACCTACTGAGGAACAGACACAAAAACAGACTCCAGACCAGCTGCCCTGACTCTCCCCCACCTCACCCAGTTGAGTCAGTGACACTGAGGCCAACTGCAATAAAACTGCCCACAGCAACCATCAGCACAGTCTCTCTGATTTACCTTCCATACTGAACTTTCTTCAGGAAGAGAGGTTAACAATGAGCTACAGTCTCAGTTAAATAAACTAGAGCAGCAGCTCCAACTCTCTTTTGTCTGAATTTTATCCTATTTGCCCAAAACTCTTGATAAAATTGCACAGCAATTTAAGTCATATACTTGCTGCCTTGACACACTGCCCACTTACTAATTAAAAAGTGTTTTCAGCTGCATTGCATCTGATATCTTTCTTTGTTTAATGGTTCTCTACGTTTAGGTACATTTCCAAAGACACTTAAAACAGTTATCATTAAGTCATTCTTAAAAAAGAAAAAACTGGGTGCCTCCAATTTCAATATTTAAAAGCCTATCTCCAATCTCCCATTTATAGGCAAAGTTATTGAGAAAGTAGTTTACAATCAAATTACCGCTTACTTAAATCTAAACAACATCTTTGATGACTTTCAGTCCAGTTTTCAGTAGCATCACAGTACTAAAACAGCTCTCATAAATATATTAAAAAACATTTGCCTGAACACTTATGCCGGCAAGATAACTTTGCTGGTTCTACTTGACCTCAATGCAGCCTTTGATACGGATTAACACAAAATATTACTAGTTAGACTAGAAAATTGGTTTGGTCTTTCAGGTACAGTCCTCAGATGGTTCATAAAGTACCTAGAAGGCAGGAGCTATTTTGTATCCATTGACACATGCAAAATACTTTATGGAGTCCCTCAAGGATCCATCCTCGGGCCACTTCTGTTCAATTTGTACTTGCTCCCTCTGTCAAATTCTTTAACATTACAAAATGTTAAAGAATCAAAGCTATGCACTGATTTTGCCTGTGCCTTGAAAACAAAAATGACTGGATGCGTCTTAATTTCTTTCAATTAAATAAAGACAAGACAGAGATAATTCTGTTTGGGAACAGAGAAGGAAGGTTACATCTGAAATCTAGGGATTTACAGACCACAACCCATGATAAAAATCTTGGTAGAGTCATTGATGTGAAATCTATAACTTAATCAGCATTTTGGCATCTCAGAAACATAGCTAAGGTTTTTCTTTTAATGCAGGATTTAGAGAAACATATACATGACTTCATATCTTTTGCAGGCTTGATTATTGCAATTCTTTATTCATTGGCCTCCCCAAAAAGACCATCAGATAGTTACAGCTTATACAAATTGCTGCTGCTCAAATTCTTACTAAAACCAAGAAAATATAGCGCATGACTCCAGTCCTCAAGTCTCTACACTGGCTTCCAATTATCTACAGATTTAAAGTTAAAAATTCTACTCATTGTGTAAAAGTCAGTCAATGTTTTGATGTGGAATGTCTCTTGGATCAGCAGGAGCGGGTCAGCTAGTGATTCCCAGAGCTGTAACTAAGCAGGGTGAAATGGCATTTAGTTATTATGTTGCTGGAACAAGCTATCAGTGGAAATCAGATCTGCCCCAACTGTTGTCAGTTTTAAAAAGAAGTTAAAAACTGCATTATTCTATAAAGCCTTCAGTTAAACAATCCTTTCTTTTATCTTTATCTTTTATGTTTTAATGTTATGTTGCTTTTCTTTTATGCTTATTTATTCATTATATATTTTAATTCTTTTCTCCATGTATAGAGTCCTGGGGTGTCGTTCTCCCTTCTGTCCTCCAGAGGGAATGCACGATCTACTTTTGGCTTTTGCCTACCTCCACAGGTGATCATCAGGGGACTAATCAAGGACGCCTATTTAAACTCTCCCAGCCACAGTCCCAGTTGCTGGATCTTGGAAAGTTTCACGTGTCTGATCTAGCCTCTAAACCAAACTTATCATAGTATTTAGAGCCATAGCTCTTCCTTCCCATTAACCCTTCTGGGTTTTTGCTTTCTTTAGTTTTGGTTAATTATTTAAATTTATTTAGGCTAGGTTAGTGCTATAATAAGCTATTGGCTGTTTCCTTCTACCAAAACACGTCTCCTGCAGTAACACTGCTAATGCAAACTCTGTTGCAGTGATTAGCAACATACAAATGAAAAGGTTTCTCATAATCCAGTGTAGCTAATGCGGGTGCTGTTTGCATTTCCTGCTTCAAAGGCTACACAGGCATCATTTAATGATGCATTCAAAGATTTGGACCCTTCTTCAGGTTTTCATTGTTATTATTTATTGATTTAATTATTTATTCTTTTTATTTATATATACTATTCATTTCCAAATAATGAATACAGTTATCCCAAAAGTTTTTCAGGCAAGGTCTTTGGGAAGACATAAAAACTGAACTGGCCTGTAGAGACAAGAATCTCTCCTTGGATTCCTTGATCAAGTTGTCAATTTGTTTAGACAATCCACTCAAGTAGCGTCGCATTCCATAATAGCAGCCTGCTTAGAGTGCCTTTTTAAGTAGGGAGCCTACTGAGGAAGCAATGCAGGTTGGGGCAACAAGCTTTGCTATGGTGAAGAAGGAGAGGAGGAACCACATGGGTTTATGCTGCTAATAGTGGCAAACAAGGACTTTTCCTGGCCAGTTGTCCAAAAAAAAAGTCACACCTGGAGAATAAGCAAGTATCTTAAGTAAGCAAATCTGAAAATCTGCTGAAACCCATAACTATACCACTGATTTATCCAACTAAACCGTCATTTTCTACACTTTCAGTGCTCATAGACTCAGGAGTGGTGGCTAACTTCATGGGTTATGAGCTAGCTAAGGTGCGATATAGAGACTCTTGAAACACCCATGAACATCATTGCTGTTGATGGAGGCCCAGTGGGAGGGCGTAAAAAATACAGTGTTCTACACCTATGAAGGTGCTTATAGGAGCAGTCCATGAGTAAATTTTGTCTTGTTATTTGTTTTTATCAGCCACTTTCAAGTTCATATTGGGTCTCCCACGGTTTCACAAACACAACCCAATAATTTTGTGGGAACAGTCAGAAATTCTGCTACCAGTTTTTATGCAATTATGATAGGCTATATTGGGCCTTCATCTTCTACTTCTAGGTTTGTTTTGTTAAGAAGAAGAATGGGGTGCTTAGGCCATGTATAGGTTATCGAGGCTTAAACTTTTGACCCCTTACTCTCTGCCTCTTGTGCCCTCGGCTTTGGAACAGATATGGGGTATCACTACGAAGTGCTTACAATCTGTTGAGATTATGGTCTGGAGACGAATGGAAGACAGTTTTTTTTCACAACTTCAGGGCATTATGAGTACTTGGTAGTCCCTTTTGAATTGTCCATAACCCTATCAGCATTTCAGTCATTTATAAATGAGATACTTAAGGACATGTTGGGGATATTTGTGATAGCTTATATATCGATGACATTTTAATATATTCTTCAGAAAAGGAACTGCATGTTTTTGGGGTATGTCATTGGGGCAGAAAGGGGGAAAAGATGGAACCAGGGAAAGTGAAGGCTGTTGCAGAATGGGAGGTGCCTAGCACTCAAAAGCAGTTACAAAGATTCCTGGGATTTCATTTTTATATATGTTTCATCAGGGGTTTCAGCTTCGTGATGGCTCCTTTAACAGCTCTGTTGAATTGAGGCAGGGATGACAAGAGAAGCCTTCATTGGACAACTAAGGGATTGGAGGCTTTTGATAACCTGAAGGCCAGGTTCACTACTGCTCCCATCCTTCAGCTTCCGGATCCCACAAAGCAGTTTGTGGTAGAAGTGGGTGCCTCTAACATAGGAATTGGGGCTGTGTGGGGCTGTGTCACAACGCCAAGGTGAGCCAGAGATCCAAGGACGGGAAGGTGGATGCGCTCTCAGCTGATCAGGTGGGTGGATATGAACACTGCCTCAGGACAATGGGGGATTCACAGAACCACCTCCTTGCTCATGGACAGATTTTGGTGGCCCAAACTCCAAGAAACCGTGGCAATATGTCCTCAGCACTCAGGTCTCACTTTGTTTCTTCTCACTCACAAATGTGTGGGAGGGGGTACAAGTACACACACACACACACACACACACACACACACACACACACACACACACTCGATGTTTGGAGAGTGAGCCTAAGTCAAAACTTTCAAACAAAGTCAAAGAGAGGCTGCAAACCACCTTAAAGAGTTGGCAGTCGTGGTCCAGGGGAAGCTTCTTGTTTAGTCCACCCTGATATGAGTTGGAATTATTCCAGCACACTAATGGTTCTCCACCATTACTTCCTTCTGGTGTGTTAAGAGTGACACATATCTTTCCTCCTCCTCAGTGTCTCCAATGTCGGAAGGCAATGTCAATACTGAAGGGGCCCAAAGACGGATCCTTGAGGGACTCCATATGGCAAGGTGTTTTTTCTCTGATTTGTGTCACTAGAGACAAAGTAATACCTGCCTTCTAGCTACGTCATGAACCATCTGAGGACTCATACAAGGCTCTACTGCCTTTCCCAGTCCACACAGTTTCACTGATGATAAATACAACACAGCTGTGGTATACCTACTGCTTTTTTCCAGATTTTTTGGTCAAAGTGCACCACAATGAAATGTGTCGAATGCATTTATCCCATCCACACATGGAGCAGCAGACCAGTATCAACAGCAGTGGAGCTGTGTAGTACAATGTTACATCATTGGGGCCTGGGCCAAGACCTGAAGCCTCATTCCAAGAACTCCAACTTTCCATTCACTGAATTTTGCCACATAAGGTGTTAACATGCTGGAGCTTGTTTAAACAACCATTCCTGCTGTGTACGGGACAGAGACCCACCCGAATCTGAGTCATTCCAAGCAACTCTCTGTCATGCTAATGCTCACGTACAGAACACTAATTTCCTCAATTCCGGTTCTGAGGCAGGTGAGAACCTGGCCAGCAGGAGAGTTCAGAGGAAATGAAACTGATCTCATTCTGATCTCTCTTAGTGTAATAATAATAATAATAATAATAATAATAATAATGCTTTTTTATTTCTAAAGCACTTTACATAAAAATCTCTGAGTGCTTCACAGAGATAAAATGAGAAAAAGAGCAGTCACAAAATATGAGCGCATCATAAAGTTGAACATGTTTTTAAAAGTAATATAAATATGACAGTGCATATTTGAGCATTTATTTTCTTGCATATTAGAATAAGCTGAACTTCCCATGTAGTCTTAGAGCAGTTGCCACAAACCTGTTTTTTGAGGCATATTAAAAGAGAGATCCTGCAATGTGCCTTTCCTTTTTATATCCAGACAATATGAATGGCCTTTCTGTCCCAGGAACATGAACCACTTTTGAGTAAAGAGAAACAAAAAGACATATGATGCTTCATCAGTTTCCTTGTTGAAATTTCTCATTTTTCCCTCTTACACCTCCATGAGGCACCATCAGACCTATGTTTATCTAAGAAAATAAGCCAAAAAAAAAATGGGTTTATTAAGCCAAATGTTTACATTATTTTCACAAAGGAAGCTTAACACTAGTAGACCATTGTTATACAATTAACAGTAAAGTCACCATACTTAAACTTTCTTTTTAGTCATTACTTTGGCCCACAGCTAAATGACTTTCTACTGATTAGATTCTGAACTATATTTTCATGAACATGAAAAAACTCATGGCTGAAAAGCAAGAAAATGGAGTGTGGGCCATTGCATTTATGTGGTACACTGAAGGACCTTCTATAGATTATGAGAGAAGTGGTCTAACAATATAACAATGAATCTATCGCATAACATTTGACTTCAGCAATTACACACAGCAATAATGCACTTAAATTATATGGACGCGTAGCTGTGTTAGACCACTACCGTTTACAATCCGCTTGCTTTGATGAATATTTACAGGTGGCTTTGGCTTTGCTTTTTCATCTGCTTCTTCTGTCTGCTCTGCATGTTTTAAAAAGTCAGTTTCACATTTCAGTTGCAGCATAGCTCTGTGGTTAGTGAGCCATGCTTTCATTTCTCCAAGTGGGTTTTGATTCTCGCTAACACCCACCCATTTTCAGATGTGCAAAGTCTGTTTTTTGTGCACCTGTTTATGGGGTTTCACCTGGGTTCCTTTCTCCCCTTGCACTTGGGTCCAGTTTAACCTTCACATAGGAAGGATGGCCGCACATTACAGGGCCTACCCTTTCGGTTAGATTTGATTCTTGTAAAAATGTTCTTGACTGGAAAAGTTTTTTTTTTGTAGCAAATGTTTTTCCTATATAACGTTTTATGAAGCATTAATTAGATTTGCCCTGTTTGGCCACCTTACACATTATAACATTAAAGTGCACAATCAGAAACGGCAGATACAGACTCTACTATATTTAACAAGACCCTGCACATATGAGATACGGTTTAATTATTATGGTTATTATTATTAATTTCTTTGGTCTTTAACAATCAATAAACAGTATTTTATTTTACTGTTTGTAATAATTATTTTAATATTGTTATACCATTTTGTTTTGTTTATTATTATTTGTTATATTATTTTATAACTTTGTGGATGTATTCCATATTATTTTTTATTGGATTATTATTATTATTATTATTTATATGAAATAAATAAAGTGTGTGTGTGTGTGTGTGTGTGTGTGTGTGTGTGTGTGTGTGTGTAACAGAGAGAGAGAAGATAATGATCTATAAGTTTGACAACACACACACTAGCTCTTACTCACACACCCCAAACTTTCAGGAACTCATCTGAACCAACATGATTAATTGACTTGTAAATCATGTGAATCAACTCAATTTTACCTTGTTTATGTGCTGATATATCAGCAGCTGCGAGCCATTCAGTGTGGAAAGAACGCACTTACACACTCTGTTAGGACCTCAGGGGAGGACGTGCAACACACATGTTAAAAAGTAAAGCACCCAAGGTTCTGGGGAGCCCTAGAAGCTGAGAGTATTACACTCCTTGCTGGGAAAAAATTAATACAAAAAAATTAACAAAACAATAAATCTAACCTTGAATGACAAACAATGGGGACTGAGAAAAAACTAGAGGAAAAAGTAGAGGGATAAACCTTGATTAAAAAAAGGGGGATACTAAAAAATATTAACCGGTATGGATCCTTGAGGCACTCCATATGGCAAGGTGGGGTTTCTCTGATTTTTAAGTGTCACTAGAGGCAAAGTAATACTTGCCTTCTAGCTACGTCATGATCCATCTGAAGACTACTGCTGCCTTGAAATGTTTATTCTGTATTTAACCCATCCATCCATGGAGCAGTAGGCAGCTCTCAACAGCACCCGGGGCACATTGTAGTGGAACGTTTTTAGTGATTAGGGTTGCATCAGTGGAGGCCTAGTGGTTAGGATTTTGCCCCTGAAATCCGAAGGTTGCAGGTTCAAGTTCCACCACTGAGGTACCCTTGAGCAAGTTACCGTCCCCACTTCACTGCTCCCTGGGTGCTGTTGATAGCTGCCCACTGCTCCACGTGTGCACGTGTGATGGGTTAAAAGCAGAGGACAAATTTCGTTGTGGTGACTGTGTGCAGTGGTGTAATCACAATGATTGGAAATCACGAATCACTAAGATCTTCAACCCTCCATTAATGTGAATTTTGCAACATAAGGGGCGAACATGCTGGATCTTGTTTAAAACACTCCTGTGTACAGGGTGGAGCCCGCTGCTTTAAACACACTGACTAGAACAGACTGTTCAGAGAGGCTGCAACCACTGGTGGTAAACATGGCCATGTCCCAACTTTTTTTTAACAACATTTCTTGCCATCAAATTTAAAACAATCCTACTTTTTCTTCAAACATACATGTATTCACTTATACATTTGATATATTTTCTATATTCTACTGTAAAATACAGATTTATGAGCTTAGCAAGTATTTGCATTATGTTTTTATTTCCATTTAATACACCATCCCAAGTTTTATGGAAGTGGGGTTGTGTATCCCACATAGCCAATAATATTTTTTCCAGCAAATATCTGCTAATATGAATATGTTTCTAATATCATGTATCAAGACCATATGCATGGGTGGCACCAAAGGATGTTACATAAAAACAAAGGGGAAAACTCAATGCTGAGGCTTCTTAACAGAATTGGAACAGAAAGGGAATCTGTGTAACTGAGGACACTCTCCTCCCCCCACATAGCACACCTCTTGCCTTAAGACAAAGGATCGTAAAAGAGCCCGGAAGGGGGGGGGGGGGCACACCTCACACACAAACACACACACACACAAACACACACACACACACACAAAGACCCCCACGCACACACACACAAACTCCTTAACCAAACATCATATAAATTCTTTCTATTTCAACAAGTGCCATTCATTGTGATACAGTTTTGTCTGGAAATAAATCAGATTCACAATTATATTAATAACCTATAGAACTCAGATCAGGTGATAATGTCTTTTTAGTTAGAAACTGAAGATCACAGTATTTCTGATCTGAGATAAATTTAATGAGACTGATAAATTTATATTTAATTTAAACAAATAGTAGGCAAGATCGAGGCCTTGTACCTACACTAGCGAGAGTTTTGGTTGTTGCCCCATTTATTAAAAAAATCTCCAGCAAAAGAGTGGACAGGCAGAGACAAACACATCGAACAGAGACAAACAAGCAACAAATGAGAAACGAGACTGAGAAACAAACAATGGGGGGGGGGGGACAAGGAGAACATCATGTATCATGGTTAGATAATATCAAAAATAGCAACAATAGCAATGGCAACATATCTTTGTACATTTGTAATAATTAATTATTATAATGATAGTGTTAAGGATTCCATCTATGAAGACTTCCCTAGTCGCCTTATATGAATCCGCCAATGTGTGACTGTTGATGTTTGCTATTTCGTTACTGGGAATCACTGGGAGTGCTTGTAGCCAATGTGGTGGTGGAAGATGAAGGGGGACGGATGGACAGCACCCCCATCCCCGACATGAGGCAAAGGCAGGTGAAGCCAGGCAATTGAGGCCCCCAAAGATAGCCACCTTCGACCCTAGGGGGAAGCCACAAGGGACCCAGCCCTGCCTACAACTCCCAACAGTGCAGGACAGGCCCAGAGTCAAGATCTCTCGTTGGCCAGAGCCGCAGCCCCGCCCTGGCAGAGCTCCAATCCCCAAGGCACCACAGGAAGGCCAGAGAAGTGTCCATAGAAGGAGCCCGTCCCCACCACACTCAGGAGCCGACCCCAGGCAACCACAGAGCAGCAGCCCCCCCCCACCCACGCACTGCAAGACCCCAACCAGTGGACGGGGGTGGTACAACCATAGACCCACCAGTGAGATGAGAGCCACGCTAGCCCAGCAGGTTGACCCCCATCACTGGCCTCGCACCCAGGCTGGAAGGGGGCCACCCCCAAAACCCCAGCCCCATCCCACAGGGATGGAACATCTCGAGACCCACTGGCGAGGGCCCATCGCCAGGAACACCAACAGCAGACCCGGATGCGCCCATGCCAGTGGGGTCAGGCCTTACCGGACTGGGTCCCCAGGGGGGCGGAACTTCCTCTGGTGGTCGGAACCACCACCACAGCCGACAGAGCCCAGACCCCAAGCCCCCACCGCACCAGCTGCGATGCAGACAGCATTAAGTGTCCCACCCACCAGCAAACCCCCCTCCCCCGCACCCTTCCCACATGGGCCAAGCTAACAGCCACCCAGGCGTACCCGCTATGGTATCCCCACTTCGAAAGGCCATACATCCCCTATCACCCAACCCACCACCCATCGCACATACACCAGGAAGGTGAGACCCCCCCCCGAACACACACACACACATCAACTAATTAATTTGATTATTGGGGCCCAATTGTGCTATAATTCTGATGTTGCTCTTTCCCATTTTTGTGTAGGGACGGGATCGAGAGTGTTGTATCGTATTCTGCTGTATAAACATAAATTCTGTACAGTAGTTTTTACTAATTGCTTATAATTTAGTTTACTTTGTATTACTGATTTAAGCTGAACATATTCTAAGTATTTGTTTTTGTCAATATCAAAGGTTTCTATTATTTTGTCAAATGAGATGATGCGGTTATGTTGGATAATATGTTCTAGTCGTTTTATTCCTTTATTGCTCCATGTGATGAAGTTGATCTTTTTTTCTGTTCAGCAGTATGTCTGGGTTGTTCCAAATGGGTGTCAGTTTGCATGGGACCAATGATGTTCTATTCATTTTAAGAAATTCCCACCATGCTGTCAGTGATGTGCTAATACTGATGCTTTTAAAACAGCTATGTGGTTTAAGTATATGACTAATTTAAGGAAGGCCATTGATTTGAAAGTTATTACATAGTGTTAGGGCTGCACAATTAATTGAATTTTAATCTCGATCACGATTTTGGGTTCCCACCATTAAAATAACATGATTGATCGATTTATACTCCAAACGCAATACGCTTCCGATCACATGCCCTCATGTGCCAGTCACAGCTTTCACCTACACCGCGCTGCTAGAAGTTTCTCAGATGCAGTTGGGAGGATTTATTGTGAAGCTAAAAAAGCAGTTATACAATGGATAACTCTACTCATGAAGAAAGGCCTTGTTCTGCTTAACCAGAGATCGGTGGTCATAGTGAAGTGTTCAACCGTTGCAACATCCCTCTCTATTTCTCCACAACGTTTTGCATACATCGCAGGTATTGCCACATTCAAAAAAATAACTGCGTAAGGGGATATATCTTTTGCCCAGTATGTTGGCCATTTTTCTGAAGCCTTCGTTACTCACCGTGTTCATTGGACACATGTCTTTGGCTAAATGAAATGTAATTGCGTTGGTGATTTCAGCGTGTGGTTGTGAGCTGGATAGATACGCTGATGCACATGTGCCGTACAGACTCGTTTTTATTGTTGTCTGAGTTTGGTGTTCGACAGTTTAGCAACTGCGTCGTTGTTTTTCTTGGCCTTCATACATTCCTCATACTGTAGTTTGTGGAGTGTTTTCAGGTGTTGGAAGAAGTTAGTTGTGTTGCTTTGTGGCACACAACTCTGTAGCAGTCTTTGCATTTGATTTGTTCTTTGTCACATCACTTGCCTTAAATCCGAAGTATTTCCAAAGAACGGATGACAATACCCTTGAAGGCTTATCACCTTCTCCAGTGCCAGATTTTTTTTTAAAATTGCCAGTATAAAATAGCCTGCACTGTATGCAAAACGTTGTGAAGAAATAGAGAGGGATCTAACAACTGTTGAATACTTTGCTATGACCACCGACCTCTGGTTAAGCAGAACAATGGAACCTTAAATTAGCATGATCGTTCATTACATTGGCAACAATTTTGTTATGAAAAGTATATGCTTGCAACCCTTGTTTTTCTTAGGCTCCAGTGCTTTGGCCACATGGTCCATTTAGCAATAGGGAAGTAGCACTAAACAACAGGGAAAAAAGTCCAGGTAGAGAAGTGAAATACTTTTTGAAGAGTAATTGTATTTAATCTATGTGTAATACGTTAATGTGTGTGAATGCTTTGTTTATAACGTTAGTTATATAAGAACTGTACCAGTACAGATACATGGAGGTGAAAGCATAGCTATGTTTACTTAAAAGTGCAATTAAAATTTTGTTATTAAGATCAATGAATAATCGTATCAAAAAATTGTGATCTCAATATTAATTATTAATCATGATAATTTAGGCCATAATCGTGCAGCCCTGCATAGTGTTTGCTCAATTTCCAACCAGTTATAGTCTAATTGTTCCTGTGAGTTCTATTTTAGGATACTTATCAGTCTATTGCCAAGAAAGTAATTATAGAAATTTGGAAGCTCAAGACCAACATGACTTTTGTGCTTCCGCAAAGTTTTCAAACTTATTTGTAGAGGCTTGAGTCTCCATAGAAATTTTGAGATTATTCAGTCTAATGATTTTAACCAGGCCGATGGAGCCTTACTCGGAACCGTTGAGAATACGTAATTTAGTGTTGGTAAGATTGTCATTTTGATTGTTGCTATTCTTCCCATAAGTGATGTGGGAAGAATGTTCCAACGTGTGAGGTCGTCTTCTATTTTTTTGAGTAGAGGATTATAATTTAATTGTATCAGATCTGACAGCTTGGCAGAAATGTTGATACCAAGGTATTTAATGTTTCCAGTTTGAAGTGGGATAGTTGGGTCGAACTGGAAGTCACAAGATATTGAAAGGACAATTGACTTGTTCCAATTAATAGAGTAATCTGAAATGGAAGATAACCTATCAATGAGCATTATGGTTGCAGAGAGAAAGCCCTGTGTGTTCTGAAGAAAGGAAATCCTCTGTATAAAGGCTAATTGTGAGTCATGTGAGTCATGTTTGCTGTTTTGATCCCTTTAATACAAATATTTTTTCCATTTTGCAGCTGCAAGAGGTTCAATAAATAAAGCATAAAATGGCAGCGAAAGTGGACAACCTTGTATAGTGCCTCTTCTGAGCTTGAAGCTTGGAGAAATTTAGTCATTAGTTTTAACACAGGCTGTAGGTGAGTTGTATAGTATTTTTATCCATGCTAAGAAGTTTTCTCTGAATCCAAATTTTTGTAATGTTGCAAATTGGAATTTCCAATTAACCCTGTCAAATGCCTTTTCTGCATCCAATGAGACAATTGTGGCTTCTGTATTTTGAATGTTGCAATACTCTATTAGGTTTATTAGTCTCCTCATGTTGTTAATGGATTGACGGCCTTTGATGAATCCAGTTTGGTCTGGATGTATTATGTTAGGTGTTACTTTTTCAATTCTACTAGCTAGTGCTTTGCTGATGATTTTTAGATCTGTATTAATGAGTGATATGGGTCGATAGCTAGATGGAAGCGCAGGGTCTTTGTCTGGTTTGAGAATTAAGTAAATATCTGCACAATTCATGTTTGGAGCAAGTCTGGAGGTTTCCTTTATTTCAATAACCATTTTATGAAATACCGGTGCTAGCATAGGCCAAAATGTTTTGTAGAAATCTGTCAGAAAGTTGTCCGGGCATGGAGCCTTACCGTTGTAAAGTTCTGTTTTTGAAAGAGGTGATTCTAGAGCCTCGATTTGTACATTTGTAATTTTGGCAAAATCAATGTTGTTCAGAAATGTCTCTTTCACAATCAGATGGATTGATTTCCAGAGTGTATAATTGCATATAAAATTCCCTAAATATCTTCTTTATCTCTTCTGGTACTTGGGTTGATTCTCCACTGGAGCATTTAATTGAGCAGATTGTTACGTTTTCTTTATTCTGTTTAAGCTGGTTTGCTAGAAATTTACTTGTGCCAGTTGTGAACTGTTGGCAATAAAAATGGTGTTGGCAGAATGGAAGCACTGGTTGGAGGGGTCTACGTTGCTGTTTCTCATTCTCACCGACCACAAAAATTAGAAAATAACAATCTGTGCATTATAGACATTTTTTCTTCAAAACTCGTATCAGATGGCGTCAAGTAATCACCAGTCTGGAGAAGCAAAATGCTTACAACCCTACAGTCTCGACTGCAGTGCTGCAGTAAAAAGACCCTCACAGTCCATCCAGCATTGTTACAAGCTGCAGTTTATTTTATCCATGTCCTAAGTGTCTGTGATCAACAACCTGTTTATTTCCACCAATCCAGCATATCTTCTCTTTCTCCACCCCCTCTCTGTTACACTGTACCCAGCAGAAAAGAAGGAAGTCTCTCCTGCTCAGTTCAGAGAAAACAAAACTGATCTCAGAGTCTGATCTCTCTCAGTGTAGAAGTGCAGGAAAATGGCAGAAGCCAGTATTTCAGTAGATCACAACAAGTTCAGCTGTCCAGTGTGTCTAGATCTGCTGAAGGATCCAGTGACCATCAACTGTGGACACAGTTTCTGTAAGGTGTGTATTAACGGCTGCTGGGATCAGGAGGATCAGAGGGAGGTGTACAGCTGCCCCCAGTGCAGAGAGA
>JBBIGC010179013.1:0-14790 GCA_037576955.1 Lepidarchus adonis
GTGTTTGTTTGTTTGTTTGTGTGTGTGTGTGTGTGTGTGTGTGTGTGTGTGTGTGTGTGTGTGTGTGTGTGTGTGTGCAGTGTGACAATGGCGCCAGCCTTTCGCCTCTCTCTAAAAGCTAAAGCCACTGACAATATGAGTCACTTGATGGTTGACTTTACTCAGGAACGAGAGATGCTGCAGGCCATCAAATTCCTCCCAGGTCAGTTGCACACTAGACAGGCCCTCAGTATTTCAACATGGCTTTCAGATGGTGATCAGTATTCTAATATTCCAGTAGTGTGCACAGCAGACTGCTGTTTGTTCAGAACATACAGAAGAATGCACAATTTTACCATAATTCACTTGTGAGAATTATGGGTATTGTCCCAAAAGTTTTATGTGTTCAGTGATTATTTAAAAATAAATAAGATTAATGTGATGCAATGCATTTCGTTTAAAATACTGAATCAGTTTGCTGAGACATTACATTTGTACCTTTGGTAGAACTCTTTCTGTCTTTCTGTCTCTCTCTCTCTGCAGTTCCTGCTACTCCAGAGATACAGGTGTCTGACTGTCAAGTATGTGACAATTCAGTCACAGTGGTTTGGACATTATTAGAACCTGACTCTAAAATTGACCACTATATTCTTGAACACCGGCGGACTAACCATGAGGGACCACCCAGAGCACGAGAAGATTACCCCTGGATGGTGATGGAGGGCATTAAAGAGACAGAGTACACACTCACGGGTAGATTAACACTGCTGTATGAATGGATATGAATGGTTACTGATGTAAGCGGAATTATTTTCTTGCTTATACAGATGGCCTACAGTGGAGAAAATTATTATTTGACCCCTCATTAATTTTGTAGTGTTGCCCACTGAGAAAGAAATTAACAGTGCATAATTTTAATGGTAGATTTATTTTAACATTTAGCTTTAGAATATCCAGAAAAATCACATTTTATAAAATATATAAATTGATTTGCATTTCATTAAGTGAAATAAGTTTTTGATCCCCTAATAAAGCAAGACTTTGTGTTTGCCAGCAAGGGTTTTGCCACCAAGTACTGAGTTCAGATGTTTCTTGTGATGACCATGTTTGCACACATAGCAGGAGGAATTTTGGTTCACTCCTCTTTGCAGGATTTTAATCCGTTATGGCGTAGTGTGTTACCAATGGTTTTCTTGGTGACTATGATCCCAGCTGCCTTGAGATCATTACCAAGCTCCTCCCGTGTAGTTCTAGGTTGACCTCCCACCTTTCTCATGATCATCATCACCTCACGAGGTGAGATCTTACGTGGAGCCCCAGGCCAAGGTTGATTGATGGTCATTTTGTGTTTCTTCCATTTTCGAACAATTGCACCAACATTTGTCTCCTTCTCACCCAACTGCTTGCTTATGGTTCAGTTGCCCATTCCAGCCTTGTGCAGAGCTACAGTCTTGTCCCTGACATCCTTAGACAGCTCTTTGGTCTTGCCCATGGTGGAGAGGTCAGAGTCTGATTGATTGAGTCTGTGGATATGAGTCTTTTATACAAGTGACTAATTTAGACAGGTGTCTTTAATGTGGATAACGAGTTAAATTTAGCATTTGAAATTAGTAGTATCTAACCAGTCTATGGCAGCCAGAACTCTTAATGGTTGGTAGGAGATCAAATACTTTTAATTAACAAATATATTTTATATAATGTGATTTTTTGAATTTGCCTTTTGATATGTTATGTCTCACTGTTAAAATAAACCTGCAATTAAAATTATAGACTGTTTCTTTGTCAGTGGGCAAACTTACAAAGTCAGCAAGGGGTCAAATAATTATATCCTCCACTGTATGTACGAATGAGTGCAGCGCAGAATATGGCACAATATTATTGCAATGTGTACTCACAATGCTGTTGAAATTAATGTTTTGTTTGTGTACACTACTAACTGTGCTCTTGTGAGGTAAAATGAGGAAAATGTTCACTGAATGTGCAGAGGTCAAGAAGCTCAAAACAAAAATGACGTCTGCAAGCTTAAAAAAAAAGTCAAACATTCAGAAGAGACAATTTATTAATGACTTCAAAATAATGAGAGTTTCGTGACAATGACAGATGTTCAGTAATAGCTGTTCACTTTGGTTGGATCTTGCAAAACCTTCCTGCGGTTTCTTGACTCTTTTGTACAGTGTGTATAGAAAAAGAGTCACCCCATTCGAAATATTCCCATTTTGTTTTTTGTTTTGCACGAAAACACACAAACCAATTTACTTACTTAATGCAATCTAAAACATCCAAGCAAAAGAAGTTCAGAAGAATAAAAACACTAAAAAATAAATACTGAGATGAATATTGAAACTCAATAAGGTTGTACATAACCACCATTTCCATTGCAGACCATGGTTACTGGCTTCCACCTGTAATCATTTGTAATCTGTGTGTTTAGTGAAGCAAAGACTTTCAAAAGATCTCAGCGATAGAGCCGTGGACAGAAATAAGACAGGAGATAGATTAAAAAAAATCTCAAACTATCAAATTGACTTTATCAAACCTAAGGAGCACAGTAAAGTCCATATTTAAGAAGTGGCAAGTGTTTGGTACCACTAGGACCCTCCCTGGATCTGGCTGTTCCTCCAAACTGGATGGAAGAAGGAGGAAACTGGTAAGAGAGGCTACCATGAGGTCAATGGCCATTTTAAAGGAGTTACAGGATTTTATGGCAAAGAGTGCTCATTGTGTATACATGACAACGATTTCACAAGCACTCCACAATTGTGGAAAGATTTGAAGATAGCACCATCGTTTGACCGAAAAGTGGCTCAGACTAGATTTGCAAAGTTAATAGAGAAGTTTCCCAGCAGACTCAAGACATTAAAACAAAAGGTGGTTTAACAAAATATTGACAATGGGAGATGTGATCCTTTATTATCTTCAGTATGTCCTGTTTTTGATGTTTTAATAATTTTCCTGAACTCTAGCTGTGATATCTTTCAGTTGGATGTTATTGGTTGCTCTAAGTAAATAATGCTAGGAAGAAATATGTTTTGTGTAAAACATAAAGCAAAATAAATTGAATATTTGGAAGGGGGTGATTCTTTTCTATACAGACTGTATGTACTAGTATGTATTTACATTAGTAAGCTCCTGTTACTGTCTCTTGCTGTAACTGGCTGTTTCTGTCATTTAGTCTTTATCATCATGTGTTCAGACTGGTTCCTGTTTAATTATTGGAATGTGTGTTTGTGCAGGCCTTCGTTTTGACACACGGTACATGACTTTCCGGGTGAAGGCGTGTAACAAGGCTGTAGCAGGAGAGTTCTCTGAACCAGTTACTCTAGAAACACACGGTAAGAGACACACAAACACACATTAAGTGTAATGATGCATGATGTTGTTGACTAAAGGTAAAACATGTGAGCTGATGTGTTGAGTCAGACAACTCAAGACAGCAAACACTCAGATTGTTTTAACCTTTGGAAGTCATTGTTATTTCCAGTGATAGAAAAATGTTGCAGTGTTTTATATGTATATATTTATTTGTAAACTTGCTTTAAAATGGTTTTAGTGAACTACACAACTAAGACATTGCATACTACAAACCCTATTCTTTTCTTTCCAGAAAACTACAAAATACCTCTACAATGACTCTTTATTTAACTGACAAAAATACAAGGAAATGGTTTTAACATTTTGGCTGAGAAATTAAATGATTTAAATGACCACCTTTACATATTTTTATAATATTTGTTAACTCTCTTTAACTTTTATTTTGATTTAACTGATAAATATTTTTATTAAATTATAAATGTTCAAAGAAAATACTTCCAGAACTCATGAATGCATTTTATAAATTTACAATTTACAAAATATCTGGAACAGAGCTAAATAAAGGTGGAAATATATAGAATATTCAAGTTTATGCTGTTTTGAAACATTCCTCAATAGGCAGAGTTGGCAAAAGGTGAGGGGGTCATGATTGGATATAAAATGACCTTTCACCAAATGCTCAGCCTCTGCAAGTAAAAATGGGTCGTGGCTCAACACTTGGTGCCAACCTTCATGAGAGGCTTGTCAGTCAGTTCAGAAAGAACATTTCTCAAAGCAAGATTGCAAAAATAAAGGTGAAAAATGTGAAAAGATTCAGGAAATTCAGAGGAATCTAAATACATTTAGGATATCTCCCAGGAAGTCCGTGGTTACCAATGTTGGGCCTCATTCTGCATGAGTGCTTGTTCTTGACTGGACTGCCAGCAGTCCATATAGCAGTCTCCTATTGAAAATGCTTGGAGCATCATGAGAAGGAGAAATGGACAATGACAGCCATGCATGAGAAGCTTGTATAAAGCAAGAATGGGCAAAATTGAACTTGCGGAACTGCAACAGTTAGTCTTCTCAGTTCCCAAACAATTAACTAGTGTTATGAAAAGGTAAAGTGCACAATAGGAAACATGCATCTCTCTCATGTGTGTTGTAGGTGTCAGATCCTAAATTTGTTCATATTTACAAAATACACATACAAAGCTAATCAGTGAAAACATTGGTAACATTTTCCTTTTTATTGCATTTTCTAGAAATAAGGTTTGTAATATCTTATTAACAGAAGTTGTTCACACACACACACACACACACACACACATTTTCAGTAAGATGGCACAACCTCAGCTCTGATTTAGAGCTGGACAAGTGAAATTAGAAGTCATCTAATTTAATCTAATTTAAAGAAGTCATATTAATTTATATTAAATTAAGTAATTTAATTTAAACTAATGTAATTAGTTTAAAACACTTTAATATATAGCTCTGCTTATCCTCTCTTTTTTCTGTCTTTTTCTCTCCAGCTTTTGTTTTTAAACTGGACATAGGTTCTGCCCACCAGAACCTGAAAGTTGAGGATATGAATGTGGAGTGGGACAGCAGCGGAGGAAAGGTTCCAGTTCAAGACATTCGCAAAGAAAAAAACAGAACCAGCTCCCCCATGCACTCTCCTGCCAGGTCTGCCTGTGCCCGTAGAAATACATACACTCTCTGCTCACAGTTTCAATGCTTGCAAGTAGTGTGAATGAAGCTCATTACAAGGCAGCCAATCAGAACAGAGATCAGTTACCTCTAAGAGAGGTATGAAGAAGGTTGTGCAAAAAAGAATTTGTACTGTTTTTGGCCCATGAAACCACTCAAACATAAATCAAATATTTTTTTTCCCACACTGCTCCACTGTTTGAGTTCTGATTGTGCTTTCCTGGCCACAGAACAGCCATGATGTCTCCAAAGAGAGCTCCATCTGCTCGAGTGGGTCGCGATCGCTTCACGGCTGAGGCCTACACTGTGCTGGGTGAGTGAGTTTAGAGGAGAAAGTTCCCTCATGACCTATAGAAGTAATGTCTACGGGAAAGGACAATGACACCAACCCAGGAAGTGCCATTATTTCTTGTAAATGTTTCATAATTTTGTGTGCATGCGTGCATATGGCTTATTGCTGCAGTTTATTGCCTTCTGAGTTTACGTTCAATGGAGGAAGTGTATGTTATATTGCCCAGTTATATTGCTTACAGTGACCTCAGCAACTTGGCCTGCAAGTGACCCAACAAAATGTGGAAATCTCGAGCTCACAGAAATAGATAAAAAACCAAATGTACATCAATTTACCCATAACAAATGTAGTCCAGGTCTTTCTGAAGTAAATTGACTGTCAAATCTCGTTGTCTGGCTGAAGTGTTTTCTGAAATGTTTCCCATGTTCCTGTTCTGCCACTTGTTTCCAGCTGACACTATGATCGATGCAGGGCAACAGTACTGGGAGGTGAAGTTTGACAAGGAGAGTAAAACCTTTGCAGCAGGTGTAGCACTGCGATCTTTAGGCCGATTCGACCAGCTCGGAAAGAGCAACGCGTCTTGGTGCATCCACCTGAACAACTGGCTTCAGCAAAGCCTTACAGCCAAGCACAACAACAAGGCTCGGACGCTAGACTGCCCCATTCCTGACCGCATTGGCATCTACTGCAATTATGATGAAGGTGAGTTAACCTGCTTAACTTCCTATTTACTAATCGTAACACCTTTAGCTACAGAATAATTATTCTTTTAATAATCTTACATTATTTTAAAATCAGTATTGTGTCACAGCTTTAAATAACTCACTACATTATGTGAATTATGGTGAATATACGTTGTCAACATTTGTGTACTGTATTTTTTTTCAACAATATCATATACTGGGATATGCTGTACACTCTGAAGTGAACTTTTGGTCAACAACTGTTTTGCCAAAAAAAAACTGAATTTTGTATAGTGAGTTGCTCTGCTTAGTGAATAAGGTCAATGCAGAAATCTAATATTATATATTCTGTAGAATAAACATGCCACATAACTACCACATTATTTGAAAGCATACCAAGTTACTTAATATCTCAAAAACAAAATCATTCCTCTCATTAAATGATGTCATTCACTATGACTGTGAAATTAATGTGTAAGTTCTGTTAAGAGTGAGGAATTGAAGTGTGTGCTCACATACAGACTCTTAGAACTTGGTGTTAAACTTTACACATCTTCCGTGCTCATTATCAAGCTCTTCGTGAGCTGAACCGTGTGAACTAGAGGGAATATAATACATATCCTAGGACTGTGAGTGAGAATGTGTATGTTAACATTAAAATTGAATATGATAGTGGTACAGAATGGATAATGGTGATATCCCATTTTTCCCCCAGGCACTGTGTCCTTCTACAATGCCAGAACTAAAACACTCATGCACACATTTAAGACCAAGTTTCAGCAGCCGGTTATTCCAGCCTTCATGGTGAGAAACTATTGTGTGAATGTCTTTTGGAATTACAATGGTTCATCCATCAATAGCCTACAGTAAAGAAAAAAACTGCTTTGTAATCCTAGCATATCTTTATTGTACTTTTGCCATACACTTGGTAGTTTCTGTGTGGGCAGTAATATGCAACAGCTTGCAGCAGTCATTCACCTGTAATGGTCCTCGTCTGTTGAAATTTCCCCAACATAGTCAGGGTGATTCCTGTTAAAGAATAATTATACTCCTGTGTCATTGTCATTATGAACCACACATTTTAAAATAGTGTATTCAGCCAAATAGTGAAAAACAATGACTATGTCTAGAGACTAGTGTGATCAGTGACAATGTCTAGTGTCTTATTCTATGTACAGAACAGTTGGGGTTGTGTTGCTTGTAGAACTGCACATGACAAATAAAACATTAGAACTTGACTTCGCAGTTTGATCTGAGGGGTTGTCCTCCCGCCTGATGGGGAATTGTGTGTTGGTTGTTTTACTATTAAACATTTCTTTTACCGCTGTAAAGCCTGGTGTTATAGGAATCAGTCATATTTTTCTCTTAAACTTACCTCAAAATGTGCCTTTGTCACCCTTTAAGGTGTGGAATGGGAGTTTCTCTGTGCAGACGGGGCTGCAGGTACCCAACATTGTGCAGTGTGGACAGAAAAGAAACAGCAATACCAGCAGCTCCAACGCCAGCCTCACCTAAACACCCAACAGTCCAGCCTCCACCACAGTAGAACTGGAGCCTGGAGCTTGGGCTTTTAGCAGCTGAAGTGACCAGAGGCCTGAACTGGAACAAGCCTTGTAGTCCACCCCACCCATAATGCATCTGGCTCTGGTGAGAGAGCTGTGGCAGACTGCTGCATTTTCTCCCAGCTTAGCTCCATGTGCCTTTTAGCTTTCTGACTCCAGCCATGGACAAACGTGCTTCAGGTAAAGCCATTGAGTTGCTTGAATCACTGTCAGATAAAATGTGGCACTATGTTCTACTATATATATAAATATATATTTGTTGTTGTTTTTTTTGGTTGTTTTTTTTATTGTTTTTATTCAAAATTCCAAGTTGGAAATAATGAATTTCACCACAAAAGTTTAACAATTTAACTAGGGATGGACATGGTTATACATGGCTATGCCAACTCGTGTTGATGTTCAGTTATTTAATCAAGTAGTTGAGAATAATAAAATAACACCGAGTGCCCTAGTCTGAGTGCTTTAGTGCTACAGAGAATGTGGCCACACACAGCCGATAACGTCTCACGCTCTGCAAAATGGACATATCAGTTTAATATTTTGCCACTTGCAAGAGGTTTTCCAAACAGGCAAATATAAAACAATGTACATTTTGTCTCATGCATATATTCAAATAACGGTTAAAATACCCAGCCCTAGATTCCAGTGCACCTGTTTAAGCATGTTAAACTTATTGTGTGTGACGTTTCAAAATGTTATCACTTTCCACATATGCCTCTAATTCTGCTAGCTGCTTCTCAAGAAAAAAATGCTTTATCTTTAGTACCAGGATAGCACACTAGTCTAAATGTGTTAGGGTAATGACAGTAGGAATACACTCCTAGAATGTATTCAACATTACAGTGCCAGCAACAGCTCAGAAGTGCGGAAGCATATAAAATCACCTAGCTCTGGTAAAGACTAGGTCTGCGTGCGTGTGTGTATGTTGGTGTGTGTGTAAGTGTGTGCGCACATGTGAGATATTATCTACCATAATGTATTTTTGCCTTTGTAATGGCAATGTTATGAATTTACCACAAGTAATACTAGTTTTCACTGCACGCAGTTCTGTAAGCAGAAGGAGTCTGATTTTATCATGGTTTTTGGTTTTTGTGCTGCTACCATAATAAATCCCACTAATCAGATGATGAAGCTTTTAGTTTTTGTTGTCACTGGCACGCTTCTGCAGTCTGCTGTATTTCTCTGTAAATATAAACTGGAGTGCTTTTCAGCTGAAACTGTAGAATTTGAACAGAATTTCCACATTCAGAACAGAAATCACACTGTAAAGTTTTCACATTTCTTCCCACTATGTATTCCCAGGCAAATAATAAATCACTATGACAACAGTTTGTGTGGTCAGTTAATAACAAGGGAGAATTTTCAACACTGGGTTAAAAATGTCAGTTTTGTATGACTACTGTCTGAACAGAAATCACAATATAACATTTGTTCTGTAAATGTTCCAACTAGCAACTTTACAATTTGTGCAATACATTATACTGTTGCAGCAGTACAGCAATGAAAGGTTGAGTTTACCACTACAGCTGTTACAAATATAATCAAGACATTAAAGATAAAATGATTTATCAAATACGTACATTTTTCAACCACATTATCTCTGTACATTAGAATACTGTTAAAGAGAAGGAACAACAACAGAAACATCAAATTCAAGAAAAAAATAGACTTAGCAATAATGCTATGCAGGAACATTGTTTCCCTGAAAAATGATATACATCCATTACATTTGAGATTTTAGAATTCAGATATTTGGTCTTTTTTTAAGCCTCAACATATTTCATCAGTAACTATCTTTAAAAAGGACAGTGACTGCTACTTTGTCAAAAAGGCTCAACATAAATTATAGTTGGTTTAGGTAAGGCAGCCATGTCGCCTCACCTTAAGTTCTACATGTGGAAACAGTTAAATTATCAGATGTATCCTTAGTTTAAAATTTATTCAGTTGCTAATACCTTCCCAGATGTGTAGTAACATTCAGATGAGGATTTTCTAATGAGGGTGACCTGAAACCTAAAGCCTGAAACCTTTTTTTGTTTGTGAGTTATGGCAGTGGATGAGGCTTTCATAATGATCCCCCTGCTTTTAGACGAGCCAGCACCTACAAATATTATCTGTCAGTGACCAAATTCAACTTGGCCTGCACATTACGTTGACTCAAATAACAAAATATAACTAAATAACTAAACCTAAAACCCTATGATGAAGTGATCTTTCTAATTCGATGCTCCTATAGATTTATTTAAACAAGAGGATACAACCTACAATTCAATAACAATAATAGTCCATGTAAAACTGTATTTCAGCTTAATAGTAATACAGCGTTGTTGTTTAGAGGATTAATTGGTAATAAATATACATGTAGCCATAAAAAATGAAAATTATTGTTAATATTAGTTTTGAATTTTGAGAACGAGTGCTCAGCCAGAAATACAAATACTTAACACCTGTAAAATGCTATTCAGGCCAGGCCGACAAATGAACAGGGATTGTCCAATAGCAACACAGATGATAATGTAGCAATTACAAGCAGATTCACAGCTTTTTTCTGTAATTTACTGACTTACAGGAGTAATCATTAGATGTTGACCCAGACTCACATGGGGGATCAATAAGATGTTAATCTTCCTGAGTACTCGAGTCCATGCTGGTCCAGCCAGCTGAACAACACACACAGTAGTTCACGCATCCTGTCAGTGAATGAGGACATTTTACAGTCGTTTCCACTGGAATTAAGATCTTTTTGAGGATCCAACCAAGCGAGTCTTTCATTCCCTTTCTCATTCCTTTATTCCTTTGTTCAGACAAGCTGAACCAGTTGGTTTAGGTTGAAAAGTCAACAGCCAGCCTCTTCTGCAGCTTTAGTTTTAACTCTTCAGTAAAATCTGTGTGGAGTAAAAACAATGACAGAAAAAAATGACATTGTTAGTTTCCAAGTGTAGTGATACTATCAGGAAAAAAAGCTCCATGTCTACTAAAGCTTAACTGAAGGATTGTCACTCAGCCCAAAATTCTAAAATAAAAAATTTGATTAGTACTTATATTGTGTACTTAAAAATTTAGAGATCACCAAGCCTTTTAAAATAAAAAGCAATTCTCCACTTTTTTATGTAATCTATTTATACATTTATACTTAGTCAATTATTTAATATGTAAATCTTTTAAAAAGGTATGTGTCCACTGTTAGACTGTAGACCTTCTTGCTGTGAAGCACTAGCCACTGCACCACCGTGCCGCCCTGGAATAAATACATTTTAGATAAAAGTGCAAAATGTTTTGCTCAACTTTTATTTTAATACATTTGTAGTTGCAGAATTGTATTTTGATAGGTAGGGCATTTTGTGTTCGGTCTTAAAATTCCACGTTTCCACAAAACGCTTCCACATTTTGTCACGTTGCAACCACAAACCTAAATGTGTGACATTTAAACATTTTTACAAATAAAAATTTGAAAACTAGCGTGTATTTGTATTCAGTCAGTCCAGTTTTGAGGTGTGTATCTTCCAGCTTTGCACAGCTAGAGACTTCAACTTTTGCCCATTCTTCTTTGCTAAACAGCTCCAGCTCATTCAGATTGGTTGAAGAGCATCTGTGAACAGCAATTTGCCTTTCTCAATAGGTCTGATTGGGCTATTCTAACACATGACTATGTGGTGATATAACCTTTCCGTTGCAGCTCTGGCTGTATGTTTAGGGTCGTTGTCCTGTTGGAAGGTGAAGCTCTTGTGGACAGACTCTCCCATCTGAGCTGAGGATCTCTTGGCTGCTTCTCTAATAAATGCTCTCCTTGTCCGGCCTGTCAGTTTAGGTGGACGGCCACGTCTTGATTGGTTTTCAGTTGTACCATACTCTTTCCATTTTCGCATTATGGACAGTGCTCCATGAGAAATTCAAATCCTAACCCTGCTTTAAACGTCTCCACTTTAACATGAGCCCTGACCTGTCTTGTATGTTCCTTGGTTTTCATGATGCTGTTCACTAATGTTCTCTAACAAACCTCTGAGGCCTTCACAGAACAGCTGTTTTTATACTGAGATTAAATGACATACAAATAAACTCAATCAGTGATTCAGTGACTTCTGAAGGCCACTGTTTGCACTGGATTTTACTAAAGGGTAAAGAGGGCTGAATACAAATGCACACCACACTTTTCATTTATGAACACTGTTCCATTTCACAATTCTACACTACCTTGTGTTTGTCATATATAATCCCAAAAGATGTGAAAAAATCTGAGTTCAAGGGATGAATACTTTTTCAAGACACTGCGTTTTTTAAATATTATTTTTGATATATTTTGGAACTTGCAGAATCGAATGTATAGTGAGGTCTATACACATTTGGATGCAGACAAAATTGTTTTGGTGGAATTTAAATAATGATTATGAACTCGAAACACAGACTTTCAGTTTTGCAACAAGAATATTAACACCCAAATCAGTCAAACTGTATGAGGTGGTTATACTCGAATGCAGCTTGAGTTTTCATTACTTGTTTGCTACATGTCTCAGTAACTGATTGGACAGTCACTGTAAAACCAGGCCCCTGTACTATATACATATGGATTGACTTCTAAATTCAAAACTGAGTCATGCTAATGTTTTAAAAGTATATTTGAAATCACTGCTAAAAAGTATTTTGGGCACTACACAGCAGAACATTTAGCACAATAGCAGGGCCTTTCTTCCCCACTTGCCTTTACCAACATGGACACTTTCCACAATGAAGCTCCATGTTTAGCTTTACAAGCTATACCATTCATATTTCAACCAGCAAACTGTCTCATGTTTCTTTTGTAATATCTCTAGCTATAACTGAGTAGCTAGTAGCGCTAAATAAGTAAACTTCTTAGAGAAGAATAATCTTTCATATTGCAATTACAACTCTGTTAGTTACAGCTGTTCTAACAGATCTCGAATACTTACTCTTTGCAGCAGGTATTGTGGGTTGTCCGTGTGTTACCGGCTTTGTTATGGGCGTCTCAGACATGCTGCGTGGGCGGTTTGAAGAAAGTGGGTGGCTTGGTGGAAGCAAAGCACCACCTGCATTCAGGAGTAAACATTAGGAAGTAATTAGCATTCAACTTTTTGTGCCATTGTCTTAATAACAGTACAGTGAAAAAGTGGTGCTCTGAATGTAGGCAAATATTTTCTTCTTAGCATTCAGTTATTTGATATGTGCTCAATTTTGGCCAAAATACAGAATGTAGAATGTAAAGAACCATTTCATGCCACAAGCGTCGTGCAGATCCAGCTATTGACTGTGGTCTAGAGTTGCAATGAAAAGCTTGGTTTTGCTTGAGAAGCTTCTAGTTCTTGTCTTCTATTGCAGCAGTCTTCAACCTTTTTTGCACTACGGACTGGTTTAATGTCAGACAATATTTTTGAGAGCCGGCATTTAAGGTGTCATGGATAAAAATAACAAAATAAAATGATACGACCAACACAAAAACTGAGGTATTTTGTAAATATGATAATATATGTGAATCCACTGTCTAATTATATGTAACTGTATTAGCAGTGTCCTCCTGAAATGCACAGCAATGATCAGAGTAACGTCCTCCTCTACCCCTCACGTAACGCGTAAACTGTCCTTTCAGTATTCAGTATCAAGTTCAGTGCTGTTGTGGCGATCTCAGGGTTTTCTGCCATGACATTCATCCAGAATAAAGTTGCTGTCTCAAACATATGGATTGAAATTGTATTTTAAAAAAAAGTTTACATTTTTTGTACGGCCCGGTAGCGGTCCGTGGCCCGGTGGTTGGGGACCACTGTTCTAGTGTCTAGACAAAGTAAGCTTTATTGAAAGATGCTCCTGATTGTTACAGAAATAAAAGTTTTTCTCTGAAATGCAATACATGTTTTGAGTGGTGTTACTAAAATTTGGACCTATAACCCTGTAAGGGGTAATAAAATATGGGAATCTCACATTGTGTCTCCTTTTTTCTTTTTCATTACAAAAAAACAGTGAGATTTTCCCCTTTTGGATGTTTGTAGACACATGCAATTGATTTCCTATAGAATTCTTCAACAGTTAATAATAAAAAGCACATAACTGTTGAATATCTTAAAAATAAACATGTACAGAATGTAAAACTGCAGTGTATTAATTTTACTACATGTAAAGACAATATTACACTGCATGTGTTTGAGGACATTGCATATGCATGACAACTCTGTTCATCCTTAAGCACAGTCTAGAGGAAACACCCAAGCACCAGTTTTTCAATCTATTACAGTATTACAGATATTGTATATACTCACCTGAGCCTAACCGCAGACCATCAGGGACAGAATTCTGATGGGGCAAATTTCTCACTGCCAAAGTAAAAGAATGATTCTTATTGTAATGTGAAATCCATTACAGATTTTTTTATTTCTCTCTTAAGCAAATTAGTATAGGAGCTGAAGTGTGTGATCTGAATAAAACAGTTGCATGTAATGGGATCTGTTAAAAGTAACTGTTTAACAATTGTCACCTGTTCTTTACCTGGAATGTCAGGGGGTGGAGCAAGAGCACCATCATCTGCTTCCTCATCTGAAATGCATACACATATTTACAGTTTCAGACATAGTACATACAAAAAACACAAAATCATTTGGCAAAACTGTTTTTAAAATGTTATATAGAGCAGGACATGAAAGTGTAGAAAACACAATGTCACAAGGGGGTGGAGAGAGAGAGAGAGAAAAAGAGAAAGAGAAAAAGAGGGAGAGAGAAAGACAGACAGAGAGAGAGAGAGAGAGAGAGAGAGAGTGAGAGTGACTGACCAGAGGGAATGAGATAGAAGTCTTCGTCTTGATCACATTTAGGCTGAGCGGTGGGCATTCTCGGTTTCAGAACTATAAAGAGAAAAACAACAGCTCACATGCTTCATTCAGACCTTCTGTGTTTATGTGTGTGTGTCTGCATGTGTGTGTGTGTGTGTGTGTCTGTGTCTGTGTCTGAGTTAGAGTGTGAGTATGAGAGTGTGTGTGCATGTGCGTGTGTTTGAGAGTGTGTGCGCGTGTGTGTGTGCGTGTGTATGTGTCTGAGTTAGAGTGTGACTATGTGTTTGTGTGTGTGTGTGTGTATGTGTGAGTGTGTATATGTGTCTGTTTGTGTGTGTGTGTGTGTGTGTTTGTGTATGTGTTTGTGTATGTGTGTGTGTGTGTGTGTGTATATGTGTGTGTGTGTGTGTGTGTATATATATGTGTGTGTGTCCGTGTATGTGTGTGTGTGTGTGTGTGTGTATGTATGTCTTTATGTGTGTGTGTGTGTGTGTGTGTGTGTG
>JBBIGC010179046.1:0-14788 GCA_037576955.1 Lepidarchus adonis
CACACACACACACACACACACACACACACACACACACACACACACACACACACACACACACACACACACTGGTATTATTATATTTGTGAAGACATTCACGTCTGTAATACTGTAGCTGAGTAGTAAATGGGGGTCAACAACAGACAACAGTATATTTGAGAGAACCAGTTAAATTTGACAGATTTTTCTAAAATGTTACCTTGTTTACACCCAGGCTCTAGTTACAGTCAGTGTGCATTTCAGGGTTCAAATTCATTGTAATGCACTTTTATGATGGACATTTAATCTGAACTTCATATTTCCCCTTTTATATCTGAAACACGCAGGACACTGCAGGTTTCATTTCATTGATTGGTTCTCTGGACAAAGAGTTCCCTGTTTTCATCTTGTAGACCTGATCTGGTGAAAGCTGAAGATGAGAGAATGTTTTTCTTCTTTCATCCTATTTTCATATTTTGTGCCATGTCATCACATTCCATTCCAGTGGTTGCTCTCGGATTGTAGTATCCTCTCTGCAGCAGCAGCAGGAAGAGGGAGCTTCAGGCTAAACCCAGTATCAACTTCAGAAGAGGACATCAACAACAGACTTTAATATCAGCTTTAGCGTGTGTGATGCATGGATGACAGTGAAAACATGTAGACTTGGTATTTTCTTTACGAAATGAGGTCTCACGTAGCAGAAACGTCTTTGTGTGAACACAGGATATTTTAGAATGCACAACAAAGTTTTCTTCCTCCTTATTAGTCACCAGTTATTATTTGGGGCTCAGCACTGTTGGTGCAAGGCACCTATTGTATTTACAAGAGTTTTTCACTTTTATATTCTAATGTCTCCCATGGAAGTCTATACGGCCTATAGAACGCATTGTTGTATTTTCAGTAAATTTAGCATTTGACCATAGACTGCCACTTAATCTGGGGTCAATCCATTTATATCTTTATCACCATCAACCAGACTAATTTCATGGTGCATTTTCACTTGCAGACTATTAATAATTTGTCATGGAGGTATGATCTTTTTTCCCCTGAATCCATGGGTCATCACAGTACCATTGCCATTTGTTTTGGAAGACTTACTTCTGCAAACTAGTCTTGAATGTATATCTAGAACCACCACATTTGAGATGGGTGAAGGGTGAACAATATGACTGCTGTTCTTCAATTAAATATAATGCCAAAGTCACCAAAGAAGAATTGGGGCCTCAAAGATGGTTTGACCTATCAAAACCAGACTTGGTACACTGACCCCATGCATTGCTTTCAGTCAACAAATTAGTCACTGTTTAAGGATTCAGCCTTGATTTTCCATGTGTATTCTGAATCAGTCACTGGCTATGTACGTTTCTGTTTGCATAAAGATGATTTGTTCTTAACCAAATAGAGGCCCTGGCTTAACACCAACATTCTTGTCCCATTGTTTTTAATTTTATTGACAGGAAATGCCATAAACTTTACACTATTGTCTATAACTAAATCACACTGCATGTGACACATTCAAAAAATGTTTCACGTGCAACACTTCTTGTCATTCTGTGCAACGCACATTACATATGTCCAAGCAGTCCCAGCAAATGAACTACCATTAGACTAATCAAGATTACAGTCATTTGGAGGATTTCAATAAATGCGTGTCATAAACACTGGAGTATTTTAAGGTAAGAATCAGACTGTCTAAGGAGCAGCTGCTCCCTGGTTCTGTCAAACAGGCTGTTAGAAAACTTCTAGGTAAGTGTTAGTGGGCAGTGAAAATATCTCCCACAAAAACAATTTTTTTTTTATTCTAAAAAAACGTAACTGCTGCATATTCTGTCTACTTCTGCCAAATCTGAAAGATACTGTAATGGCAGTTGTCGGTCATATTACAAAAACCAAAATACTCTCACAATGAGAACTTGCTTTCAGATGCAGGTGGAGTGTGTTGCTCACATTCTGATTTTACACAGCAATTGTGGCCACAGAGCAAATAGCTGCTTCCTCACTAGCTTCTTCTGCTGCTTCTTTTTTATGTTATCTAATGGGTGGGAATAGTGGTAAAGAGCAATACCTCCGTCTGCTATGTTGTAATGTGAATCATAAGTGCTGGCTCAGAATTATTTCTGATGTTGTCATACGTGTATTCATACAGCAATATCAATATGTATATTTTAAAATACCAGTTATATTGCAACTGCCCTAATCCCAACATAAAGTAAGCCAGACTGGCAACTTAGTTAAACTTGAATGCTGCTAATGCGGCTAACATTAGCTACTTCGTATTAATTGTTCTTGTGTTGTATGTTCATATTTGGCCAAAAAAGTGGCAAATGGCGCAAATCAAAACTACATTTTGTACATTTATTTAAAAGAAAAAAATTATGGCATTTATTTAAGTATTCTGCCCTTTTAATTAGTCATTAATTAAAGCACATTTGGCAGCTATAACATCCGCAAGTCTTTTTGGGTATGATGCAACAAGCTTTGCACTCCTGGATTTGGGGATTTCTGTCATTCTTTATTTAGAACTGACACCAACAATTCAGTCTTTCATCAGACTAGAGAATCTTGTTCTTCATAGTCTCAGAGTAGTCTTATAGGTGCTTTTTGCAAACTCCATGCAGGTTTTTTGCACTAAAGAGAGGCTTTGGTCTTGCCACTTTGCCATAAAGCCCAGACAGGTGGAGGGCTGCAATTTTGGTTGTCCTTCTGGAACTTAATCCCATCTCTACACATAATCTCTGGGGCTCAGTTGTTGGGTTCTTGGTCAACCCTCTTGCTAAGGCCCTTCTCCTTCCAATGTTCAGTATAGTTGGTCGATCAGCTCTTAGAAGAAACCTGGTTGTTCCAGACTTCTTTTATTTTAGATTTATGAAGGCCACTGTGCTCTTGGGGACCTTCATTGTGGCAGATATTTTTTTTGTAGCCTTCCCCAGGTCTGTGATTTGCAACAATGCTATTTTGAGCTGCAGGCAGTTCCTTTGCTTTGGTTTTTGCTCTGTTTGTTTGTTGTTGTTTTTTTGGGTTTGCTTGCTCATTGTCAGTGATGAGATAAATTCAGACAAATTACAACAGTGCATATAAGTGCTACAACATTACTACCTGAAAGAGAATCACATTTCTACACTCATTAAGAGCTTATGATTAATTCTAAAACAGGCGGTAGGTTCTACAGCATAGTTAACATGTCCTATTCATATATACAAGTGCTTTAGACACTAATGTAGTCGCAGAATAGTACAGTCTTGAGATGTTTCTTGAAGGTGGAGAGAGTCTCTGCAGTTCTGATGTGTCTGGGCAGCTCGTTCCACCAGTGGGGGAGAATGAAGGAGAAGAGTCTGGAGTGGTGTTTGACTCCTCGTGGGGGTGGAATCTCCAATCGTTGTTCTCTCACTGATCTGAGGGATCTGTGCTCAGATCTGAGTGATGGGCTCATATATCCGCACTCTCATCAGGATCCTAGCTGCAGAGTTTTGAATGTATTGAAGCTTCTGAAGACTCTTGCTGGGGATCCCAATGAAGAGTGCATTACAGTAATCAGTCTGGAGGACACACGGGCGTGGATCAACCTTTCAGCATCCGGTATGGAGTGAGTGAGGCGAAGTTTGGCGATATTACAGAGGTGATGGTGTTTTAATTGGAGGAAATTGTAGCTCATCCACACCTTTATCTCCTTCAAACAGTTGGTGAGTTAAGATGGTGATGAGGATGATGACTGATGGGGATGAAGATAAGGATGAATGTGGGGCTGCAGCAGTTCTGATATAGAGCTATGTGTCATCAGCATAGCAATGAAAGGAAATTCCATGGCAACTCCACATTATATCTTTGTTGAAAAAATGATTCAAAAAGTTATTTTTCTTGTGATTTTAAGCTATATCACCTGGAGGCACTGTGTTAAAACTGGTGTAATCTTTGTTCAAATATATTGTATACTTCTCACATGACTAAACATTGTTATGCAGGTCTTGTCATGCTGTCCACCCCTCTACTGTGCTAAAACAGTTAACCGTTGTAGTGTAAATACATTTTAATATCTGTACTGAAGATTTCAGTTCTAAATCATATGAATAGAGCATAAAAATGAATTTTAAAATTAAAATAAAAAGTCACATTTAACCTTATATTTTTGAGTTTGAAGCAGTTATGATATTCTGACTTTTACCACTAGTAATTTGGATTTTCTTGGAATGTCCATTTGTTTTGCTCACTGAACAATGCATGACAAACGGACAGTTACTTATTTTCTAAGTTTGGTTGTGTGTGTTCTGGCCTCTGAAGTTACATGCTGCATTCCTTCCCTTATCAAGCCCTGTATTGTTTTCTGCCATTGTTCAACTTTTATTGTAGAGCGCATCACACAAATTAACAATGTTTAAACAGTTTTTCAGTTGTGTCCATTTTGAGTTGTTTTCATTATCAGTAATAATGGGTAATGCTATAGAACCGTCTAATAAGAAGAATGGTGTTTCATTAGACTTGTTAGTGTACTGCTTCACTATGGTAACTTGTCACCAGGACGAGCCTGAATGATCAGGCAAACTTCCATTTAGCTTATGGCTGTTAAATATTAACCATGGATGTTGCTAAGTTTTATTTTTTGCTTTAATACGAATGTTATATAAGTGGGGCCAGAGGATCATTATTGATGTTTCAGCTCAATTCTCAAGTTGGAATTTTTGTTGTTCTTTCAGTTGCATTTGTGTCTTCATGACTTAAGTGGTAATTAAAATCACAGTTCTGGTAATGTAGCATACCTCATGTTACAACAGTGTATGTCTTTTTGTGTTGATGTGTTTCTAGCTGCCAGTAATGGCATTGTGGCAGAAGATGCTGAAACGATTGCAGACCAGATGCAGCTGCCAGTGCAGAGTGCCCTTCCAGAAGAACTGGGCCATGGACCAGGAGACAGTGAAATTCTTGCTGGTTGTAAGACTCTACAGAATGTAGATCTGGAGGCAGCTGCTGAGCCTGAGCCCACAATTGAGAGTGAGTTGATCCAGATTACTGAGGTTCCAGAGTGTACAGCATTGGTGGAGCTAGAACCCCCCACTGAGCCTCCAATCCCTCAGAAAGAGAGCAGTTCTATGGATGTGGGTGCAGCACAAGAAGCTGCTTTGGCCAGTGCTGCTGTGGAAGAATGGAGTCATACTGAGAGTGCAGCTCCTGTGTTGGTTGAAACAGTTCCTGCTACTCTAGTTGTGGAACCACCTGCTGAGGAGCCAATGATTTCTGCAGTCTCAGTGGAAACAGCTGTTCCAGTGAAATCAGCCTCTGAAGCTCAAGATGCTGTTGAAGTTCCAGAAGTCGTACCAATTTCAGAAGAAACCACTGCAGAACCTATTACTGCCCCAAGTTCTGCTCCTGCTTCAGAACTCACTCCACCTACAGAACCTGTTTCAGCTCCAGAACCTACACAAGTTGCAGAAACCGCTCCAGTTCTAGAACCTACAGAAGTCGCAGAACCTGTATCAAGTCCAGAGCCTGAGCCAGCTGCAGAACCCACCTCATTTCCAGAGCCCATAGCGGTTGCAGAACTTGTCACAGCTCCAGAACCCACATCAGCTGAAGAAAATGCCCCAGCTCCAGAATCCACATCAGCTGCAGAACCTACCCCAGCTCCAGAATCCACATCAGCTGCAGAACCTACCCCAGCTCCAGAATCCACATCAGCTGCAGAACCTACCACAACTCCAGAACCCACATCAGCTGCAGAACCTACCCCAGCTCCAGAACCAAGCTTGGCTGTAGAATTCCCTCCAGTCCCAAAGCTCACCCCAAATGAAACCCTTGTAGCAGAAACAGATCCCTGTGCAGTAGAGGAGCCTGTAGAAGCAGCAGTGCACCCAACACCAGAACATAACTCTCCAGCACCTAATGTTCCAGAGCCAGTTCACGTGGAGGCAGTGACGGCTGCAGCAGCAGCAGAGGCAGTTTTACAAGCAGCACAAGAGCGTGCAGCCCTTGCAACACATGCAGATGTAAAGACCCCTGATCTACTTGCCATGCAGGCCCCACAGGACACTGAAGGTAACATGGTTCCAAGTGTTTTTCCTGACTTTTAATAATGAACTAACTTTTATGTTGCTCAAAATACATTAGTTCTTGCAGTCAGAAAGACTTGCTCAGATACATGCCATATGCTGAAGTGTACATACTTTATGTGTATGAAGAGATACTTTATACTTTATATTTCCTCTGATGAAAATGGACGTCTACCACTATTTGTCTCATGTGATCTAATGAGTTTTAATGCAGTAGGATTGCTGTCATGCTCGAGACCTAGGGTGTTTCATCATACTGTATCTGGAAAGGGACAATGCACCTACCAAGTTTTTATTTATTCCATCTAGTACATTTTGTACAACACATCACATGTTTTTTTAAGCTCGAATAAACATGCAGAATTAGCTGTTTCTGCTTGGCTGAATTGAAAACTGCTCCCACACCTGTCCTTGACAACCCAAATGTTGTATGTGCATTATTGACCATTGCAGAAAAAAAATGTTTTTTTGGTCCTAGATTGATAGTAGCAGAGCAGTTTAAGCGGTAAGTTCAGTAGTTGTGATTCCCTGGAGGACCTAAGTTTAACAACAATGGTTAACAAACAAAATCAGTGAAAAAAGAATGGTCTTCCAACACCTGAATTTATCTCCCATTGTACAGGTGTGGGCTGAATAGAGAAGTGAAGCTGGTATCTGTATCCTTTTGAAGTATAACAAACACATCAGAGTTTAAAACCTATTGAATAAAGTCATATTGAATATCAGTTATGGTACAGTTTGGTTCTATCTAGGGCTAAATGGATTTGCGGAAGATACACATTTGGATAAAATTGTTGGTACCCTTCTGCTACAGAATGAAAAACCCACAATGGTCGCTGAAATAACTCGAAACTGACAAAAGGAATATTAGATAATTTACTGAGAATTGACAAATGAAAATCAGACATTGCTTTTGAATTGTGGTACAATATTTTGTAGCACAAACATTTGAGGCAATTACTGCCATCAAGCGATTCCTGTAATACTCAATAATACTTCTGCACCTGTCGACAGGTATTTTGGCCCATTCTTCATGAGCAAACTGCTCCAGCTGTCTCAGGTTTGAAGAGTTCATTCTCCAGACTTATGTTTCAGCTTCTTCCACAGATGTTCAATAGGATTTAGATCAGGGCTCATAGAAGGCCACTTCAGAATAGAATGTTTTGTTCTTAACTCTTCTTGGGTGTTTTTAGCTCTGTGTTTTGGGTCATTATCCTGATGGAGGACCCATGACCTGCGACTCAGACCAATATTTCTGACACTGAGCAGCACGTTTTGCTCCAGAATGACTTGATTGTCTCGAGGTTTCGTTGTATCTTGCACGGATTCAAGGCTCCCTGTGGCAGATGCAGCAAAGCATCCCCAGAACATAACTGAACCTCCACCACGTTTCACAGTAGGTACAGTGTTCTTTTCTTGCTAGCCTTCATTTTTGCATCTGTGAACATAGAGCTGATGTTACTTCCCAAAAAGCTCCAGTTCTGTCTCATCAGTCCAAATGACTTTCTCCCAGAAGCTTTGTGGTTTGTCAATATACATTTTGGCAAATTCCAGTCCTACTTTTTTGTGATTTGCCTTCAGCAGTGGTGTCCTCCTCTTCAGTCTTCCATGAAGTCTACTTTGGCTTAAACAGCGATGGATGGTGCGATCTGACTCAGATGTTCCTTGTCCTTGCATTTCACCTCTAATCTCTTTGGAAATTGTTCTGGGCTCTTTGGTCACTATTCGTATCATCCATCTCTTCAATTTGTCATCAGTTTTTCTCTTGTGGCCTCGTTGTCTGTGGTCCATGTTCAGTGTGGTACACACCATAATACCACACAGCACAGTGACTACTTTTCACCCTTTAAATAGACAGACTGACAGACTGACTGACTGACTGACTGTTTACAAGCTAGAAGACACCTGTGATGCTAATTAAGGACACACCTTAGTTTAACATGTCCCTCTGGTCAAAGTCTTTCTAGGGATACCATCATTCTTGTCCAGGTCAGTTTCATTAGTTTGTCATTTAGAATAATTCTGTTGGACCACAATTCAAATTCAATGGCTTATTTTCATTTGTTAATTCTCAGTAAATTATGTATTATTCCTTTTGTTAGCTTAAAATTATTTTAGACCATCGTGGGTTTTTCTTTCTGTAATGGAAGGGTACCAACAATTTTGTCCACATGTTTATGTAATTGTGACTTTTTGTCCTGAAATATTTATGCATGCAATGTAGCAAAGTAACAATCAAAATGTTAGCTCCTACTGTAACATTGTTAACAAATATATATTTTCTTCTTATAACCTGATATTTGTTAAACCCTTGTAGCAGAAGCAGCTACATTTTAAACCACTCTCCTGAGCAGGCTGTGCAAGTCGGAACCTGAATGCTCTATGCACCTTAGGGCAGGTTAAATTATGGCTACTTGCTACACCAAGATCAGTTACTTGACAGCATTCTCACAGACTTTTTTAAATATTTGTTTTGTATTTAATATTAATTTTTGTATAGCATGACTGAGCCAGAATTTAACCTCTTTTGTTGCTCTCAGCTCATAGCCAATTTTCTGCCGTAGCAAATGCTCATCAAACACACTCACATATCAGCTGCTTAACTTCATGCCATCAGAAGTATTTACATTTGCTAAAGTATTGTAAACAGGTGTATTGTAGGTGTGTGGGGATGAAAGTAGCAGCATGTAGAATGAATTTTTCACTTTTACATACAAAAATTTGTGATGGTCAATTTTTTATATGTAAAATGTAAATTAAATTAGAATGCAATGATTTGCAAATCTCCTAAAACAATATTCACAATATAACAGTAAACATATTAAATGAAAGTGGGACATATTACTATTATATAACCATTTTAGCACATTTTGATTGTAATGGTAGCAACAAATCTCAAAAATGTTTCAGCTTGAACTGCATTAAAAACAGGCTTGATTCTGTCATTGAAGTCACTGCATGGCTCAGGAACACTTCAATAAGTCATTGTATGTGAACACAGTTAGCAATACAGCTTAAACCAAGTAATGAAGAAGTCATATGTGAACATGTGAACAATGTGGCTGTCTAAAACGAGATAAAGCTCATTTAAAGTGGAATGAAGCAAAGTGGGAAACTGTTCTGTAGTCAGATTAATCAAAAATGGAAAATGTTAGAAGTTGGCAGCTGCGTCCTCCAGCCTGAAAGGGAGAGGGACCAGGCTTATTGGCTTGTTATCAGTACTCCGTTCAAAAGCCGGTATCTCTTAATGGTATAGAGCTGCTTTAGTGCTTGTGGAATTGGCAGAGCTACATCTGTTCCCATTTAAGTGACATGTTCCCATTTAATAAGAACTAATCTCAGCAAGACAATGTGGAACTGCAGATTGCTGTGTAAATTCATTGTTTCCATGGGATGTACTTATTTTTCACATGACTGCATGTGTGTTAGAAAAAGATAAACACTAAGAATATCTGAGCATCATTTCTCTGCAGCTTTTCTCAATGTTGGACACATGTACTTACGTTAGGAATGCAAGATACTGATTTCCTGTGTGTGCGTGTGCGTGTGTGTGCGTGTGTGTGTGTGTAGGAGGTGTGGGGGAAGGTGCAGTCTCACAGACTGAGACTGATGTGGGCAAAACAGCTGTAGATCAGACTGAAGCTAACTCATCTGGTAAATTACAAAACAACAACGTGGAACGAATCTCAAATAAACAACTCTCACACCCATTAACCCAGAGATGGTCCTGAAGGGGCCGCAGTTTGGTCATTTCCCTGCTCAAACACAACTGATTTAATTCACCTGTTTACCTGCATTGTTTAGGGAGGGTGTTTGAGGAAGGGATCTACCAAATTGGGTTGGACCAGCCCTCCAGGAATGGAATTACAACCCCTGCATTAACCCCTTACCTTTTTTACACAAGTGTTTTCATTTGCAGCATGTGGGGAATTTGTGGTGTTCTATCTTCATTCACTGTTAAAACACACCTTAACCCACCCCTGTGTGTGTGTGTGTGTGTGTGTGTGTGTGTGTGTGTGTGTGTGTGTGTGTGTTTCAGCATCCACAGAGGAATGAGGGTGTGCTCACCTTTGACGCTGCTGAGAGAGAAAAGACAGAAGACTGGGATGTTCTAAAGAATCCAAAAGATCAACATGAGTCTACATCAGTGCTTTTCAGCCTTTCAGCCCTGAGTTTCAACTATTCGCTGTTCCAACAACCCCGATCTAGCTCTTCATGACCTGAATCAGGTGTGTTGGCGACAGGACGACCTGGAACAGGGCACTGGTGACCAGAAATGTATTTAAAAAACCCTTGTGCACACACAGACACACACACAGACACACACACAAAAGCCAAACACATATCATGGTAGTGGGAAATGATTTGCTTTGACACTGTGGGGCTGTTATTCACATGAGTCTGCTGAGGTGGTGGCTTCTAACTATATTGTTGCTAATAGCCTTTGGAGTCACTAGAAAGCCAGTGAGGTCCAATACTGATATTATTGAGGGTCTAATTGTCAAAGTATGCAGAAGATCCAGCACATTTCTCCTTTTGCAGTCTTATCATACTGACAGTCTTTCCACTGAACACAATGTGAACATGTGTGACATGTTAACTTGCTTGCTTGCTCTGAGGGAAAACATGCCAAAAACAACAAAAATAACTGAATGAAAAATGTGCTGTAACAGAAAAACTTGCTGAACAGGATATTGTGCTATAAATGTGATTATTGAGCGGCTATTTCTCGCCCGCCTGGTTTTTCCTGTACTCCTTTGTTTTCATTGTCTGTTAGTCTGAATTAGCAGATATCATCTCAGTTAATTTAGGCCACCAATACTAACTGGAAATACTGAATACTGGGTGTACAAATTGGCTATAGATTAAGCTGTTTAAAAGAGAGTTCAGTTGAATCGGTCTGTATAGCTGAAGGCCATCATCAGATCACCTGGCCTCCATTAAACAGACACCTATTTTTGTGAGTCAATTGAAACAGTGAAGCAAGGACAGGCAGATGTAACACCATATGCATGTTTAAGCTTTCACCAGTCAGATCTCTCCTGTGAAAATGTGATTTGCTTTACTTGTACTTCCCTTAAGCTTAGGATTTTTCCTGTCTGCTTAACTTTTTTCTCTGTGAGAATTACTCTACTGGTTTTACTGGCTAAAAAGGCTTCTAATGAATTATAAAACCTTAGCACGACATCTAATGCAGATTTTTTTCTTTTTCACATTTCCTAGTGTACAGAACAAATAAAGTTACTGTTACTAATGAATTAAATGGTTTGTTTTTCTTTTTTCATCTTCAAATAATGTTTTTTTAGAAACATGGCAGTAAAAATGAGAAAAATAACGCAGATTAAGAGGAACAAACAAGTTGGGACTTAAAGCAAAGGGATACATGTGTATTCTACTTGTGGACACACACTGGTCATTAAATGTGTTCTGAAAACTTGTGTTTACTTTTTAAATACATACATATTTTATCTGATCTTTAGCTAAATGTTTCTGTAGATAAAAGTAAAAGTATGACCAAATGACCAATTAACACAGTGGTACGTACTGTGGCAACTGTGAAAAGGCCTTTAATTAAGTCTGTATTAAATATGGGCACAAATAACATGAAGTTCTTTCCAGATGTTGGAATCGCTGTTGCTTAAATGATCTGTTTACTATGAGTGTGTCTTTGCTAGGCTGTTCTGCTGAGTCACAGAAGAAGTATGAAGAATTAACACAATCAGAACTGCGGAAACATTAGTGAGTGCATGAACAGTTTCCCACATTGCACATGCTTCACGGAGTGGACTGATTGTACTGACAGAAAGATCTGAAGTGACACTTTGGTTAAAGTATTTCTCACCCCTAAAGTAATTCAGCAGCATTTAGAAAGCAAATTAAAGATGAGAAAACTACATTAAGGCATTAAACATAAAAATGGCACTTAATTTAAACCATTAATCTAAAACAAAATGGCTGGTAAATGTTCCGTATAATTTCATAGCATCTCTATCAGGTTGAGGTCTGACTTTTCTATCTTTAACATTTAAAAAATGTTTGTTCAATTTATGGCATAAAAAGTAACTATGCATCAATGTTTGCTGAAAATATTGTGTATTTGTTTCCATGTCCTAGAGAGACTGTGTTAACATCTTTTCAATTACAAAATCACCTAAATCTGTTATTTATCAAGGGGTGCCCAAACTTTTGCATAAGACTGTAGATTTGGTGAAATTCTAGGGTTTGAAGTCCCTTTGTAAACTTCCAGCTCTATGTAATTTAACAAATTTTGGTCATAAATCTTTTTGCCTGAGTAATGGCTCATATAAGTATATTCTTGTGTGGAGCAAACTTAAAATTTAAGTGTTAGTGTTAAGTGTTTAAGTGTTTTTTATCAGCCAAAAAAAAGCTGACCACATCTCCAAACTCATTTTCTTAACATTCCTACAGGTATTCTAACACCAGACTCCAATTAGCTTTTTGAAGTCTTTAACTTAAGGGTTCACATATTTTTTCCACTAGCAATATGAGCCGTTTTTGGTTGTTCGCAATAAAGATGTAAAAAAGATCAGATTGTGTTATTATTTTAGGCACATTATATTTGTTATTTCCCTTGACTGAGATCACATTTTATTACAAATTAATGCAGAAAACTGAAATTCAAAAAGGTTTACATGCTTTTTCTTGCCACTGTACATTTTGAGTTTTTGATTGCTAAAGTAGGTGGAGCATCTTTTAACCAAAATCAAACCTGTGGAGCTGTTGGTCTGCAAGTTCAGCGAATTGATCTGAGAATATATACCCCTGGCCAAAGCTAAGGACAAGTCAGAAAGTACTGGCAACTGCTACTTCATTCAACAAACAAACTAGACAAATGAGCAATGGAACTGCCTTTGTTGAATCTGGAGCATGTTAAGAACTTACTATTACAAGGCAACAAGATGTCTATAACTTATGGCATGGCTTTCTCCCTTATAGCAAATTAAATGGGAGAAAAGCAGAAGGCCCAAAAAGGAGAGACCTTTTCTGGATATTGCATTGCATAGCTTGCTCAGATATGTTTGGACCTATTAAAAATAATGCAGAAAATGCACTCATGAGTAATGGACCAATAAGGTTTATTGACATTCTTTTGAAAAGAACCTGGATTAAGGTGCCAGCAAACAGATGCCAAGATACTTGGGAAGCATCAACTGAGGCTGAGGAGGTGGGTTGGGAGGTTCATGTAGATGGCAGAGAGATTGTCTGGCTTTGTGAAACTGAATTTCCCAAAGAACAGTGCCCAGCAAGCCTTGTGTGGATTGAGACATTTGGCATTTCAGATGTATTAATGTCTCTGTGGTCTTTGCGTGCTCTGGTCTCCAAAAGATTTCAAATTTTTTTCCAAGAGTACAAGTTAGAGTCTAACTGTGTAAATTTATTTTAAACAAGGATAAATCTTCATAAGCAGTGTCCTCTGTTTCTGCAGGATTTTCTCTTTTCAGAACCCTTTATTCCCTGTTGCCCCATTGTCACATTTTCATGTTTTGAACACTAAAAATCAGGAAAGGTTTATTTATTAGTTAATTAGTTGAATTAGATGAGGAAAATAGCAACATACGGTGTATGTATCAGTAGATGAAAGATTAAAGAAAAAAAGTTGAAAGCAAAAAATGATTTCATATGGTCATGTATTTATTTAAAAAATACCTAAAGGAATAACATCTGCATGTGGCAAAATTTGTATTTGGTGAGCCCGTTCCACCATAAAGAACAACTTTTGGATGGGGTGGGTTTCCTCACATGAATCGCTCTAGGTTTTCTTCATCTACTTCTAGAACTTGTTTGAAAATTAATCCACATTCATATAAAAATACAGAGAATTTTAAAGGGTTCACAAACTTTCAAGCTGCACTATATGTAAAATGGGACAACTTTAGGACCAGAGATCACTGTTCAACAAAATACAATTAAATACTAGACATTGTTGGGGCTGAAGTCCTACTTCCCATAAGTGTAGTGTAATATTAAATACAAAATATATCTTGGCAGAACACTCAAAACAGCAATGTCTGACATTGCTTTCTCTTCCCATGACCCCAAGTAAAGGTAGTGCTTGTTGTGCAACACACCAAATACTTTGTGTAGTGAAAAACATGAACTAATAAAACAAAATGTATGAAATAAAAAGTTTTTGTATATTCTTATCATTGTTGTACTGTAATAAACTACTTTATTTATTTATTTCTTCTTCACAATATGTACATGTATTGAGTACTAGAGAGACTCCATTGGCCAGAACCAAATTCTTTGTACATGTTTTACCAATAAATATAATTTTCAACTCTTCTGGGCAAGATTTCCACAAAGTTTGTGGGAATTTTTGGCCATTCTTCTAGAAGCAGACACAGGTGTTGGTTTGCAGTCTTCACTCTAGTTCATGCTAAATGTGTTCTATCAGGTTGAGGTCAGGCCAGTGAAGTTCTTCCACACCAAACTTGCTCATCCATGTCTTTAAAGATCTTGCTTTGTGCACTGGTACTTTCATTTTGAAAGAGGAAGGGGCCATCTCCAAACTGTTCTCACAAAGTTGGGAGCATGAGATTGTCTAAAATCTCTCTGTGCTGAATTATTCAGAGTTATTTTCACTGGAACTAAGAGGTCAAACCCAGCTCCTGAAAAAACAACAACAACTCCACACCATAATCCCCCCTCCACCGAGCTTTACACAGGACACAATGCAGTCAGACAAGTACCGTTGTCCTGGCAACCACCAAACCCAGACACAACCATCAGATTGTCAGATGGAGAAG
>JBBIGC010179064.1:0-14785 GCA_037576955.1 Lepidarchus adonis
GGTGCAGGAGTAAAAGTTCCTGAGCACCTTGGAGGGCAGTCTGAAGTCTCTCAAGCGCCTGAGGTGGTAGAGACGCTTCCAGGTCATGGAACAGTACCGGGCCGTACAATAAATTAAAACTTTTTTTTCTTAATACGATCTCAATCCGTAGCATCTAAGTGTGTTAGAGACTCAACTTTGCCGGTATTCTGGATGAAAGTAATGGCAGAAAACCCTGAGATCACCACAACAGAAACTGAAAACTTATTCTGAAAGGATCGTTTACACGTTACCATAGCGACCAGAGTGCATGAGGGGCAGAGGAGGACGTTACTCTGATCGTTGTTAGTGCATTTCAGGAAGACGCCGTTAATAAAGTTACATACTTACACAGTGTTAATTAAACAATGTTTATTATTCTATTTACAAAATACAAAAAATAAGTTTTTGTGCTGGTCGTATCATTTTATTTTTGTTGTTTTTATCCGCTCCACCTTAAATGCCGGTCCGCGAAAATATTGTCTGGCATTAAACTGGTCTGTGGTGTGAGAAAGGTTGGGGACCTCTGATCTAGACCATAGGTGTCCAGCTCTGGTTCTGCACAGGTTGGTGATTTCCCTGATCAAACACACCTGGATCAACTTAAGTTAATTGCCAGGTGTATTGAGTATGACTGAGGAGGGGAACTCCCAAACTGTGCTGGAGCCACCACTTTTGTCACCCCCACTCTAGACCTCCTCAGCACACAGTCTTCTGATTCAAACCAGCTTGGGCATATTTTAGCTGAACTGGTGATAAGCCTTCTCCTCCAAGCGTGTTGAGCTGCCCAATGGTGTTGCATTAGCAACAGCTTGGCAAGATGTCTGCACATGACTGAGTGGAGCAGGTGCTAGTGTTGTTGGTATCGAGCGGTTGGGGGAGTTACAGCTAGTGGGCGGTTTGGCATGTTCTTTTAAGCAGGAACCTGGTGATGAACCTAAAGAACTTTACAGTATATATGCACCTTCAGAGGCTCTGTTACATCACAGATTCCTCTAAATTAAATATACCATACAGGCCTTCCCCGCACAGTCTTACCATTTCAGAGAGCTGTGGAATTCTCATCCGAGGCCCAAGGTGAGAACGTTTCAAAGCTTCCGATGCAGTTTGATCACCAGGTTAATCATAAAGCTATTTTTATGCTCCTGCCACATCACCAGCACAGCTCCTGTGCTCTTGATGCCTTATTTGTTTTCGGGTTTCTCTCATTTCCCCCCTGAGATCAGACAGGTGAGACATCTGGTTACAAAGAGGCTGTTCTGAGGAACCGAGGAACTTCACAGGCATGTTTAATCTCTGCCTCCTCCACCCCCATTAGCTCAGGCAGCTGTTTGTGCCTTCTACCTCAGTGCAGATTCTCCCTCGATGCTTGCGTCAGTCAACTCGGCACCAACCGGGCACGTCAGCCGCCGCCAACTGCTTCCCATTTACCACGCACTGACGGATACTGTGGCAGGTTCACCTGCTGCTTAATGCTATCAGAGTGTGAGGCTTCCACACAGCTGCTCTGAAGACTTTGTGAAGGAGTAGGAGGACAAATGACAAAACTTTTTTGTTCATTTTCATGCCAATGTAATTATTCTTACAATTCAGAAAGTACTTCTCCACAATCAGGCGAAAGTTACCTTTAGTTATTGTGAACACACCCCATCACATAAAGTGCATCCATACATGAAGCGGTGGAGCAGGACAGGGTTCCACAGTGGTGCCTGGTCTGGGGCTTGAACCTGTGACCAAGGGCAAAGTCCTAACTACCAGCCTTTTCTATTATTGTTGCCTCTTACTTCCTTCATTGTGGCCCTGGTGGGTTTGAACGTGTCACCCATTGAGAACAAGTTTTTTTGTTTTTTGCATGGTTTTTAAGCTATTAAAGGCGATTTATTTAGGGGGCATTACCATAGCTAAACAGCTAATTACCTACACACCCTGTCTATTTTATATGCCATTTTACCTCTTTTTTTCAAGATTTTAATGTTGCTTTTTTATTATGCATATTTATTCATTTATTCATTCATTATGCTTATTTTTTAAATTCTCTTGACCTTTTTTATGCTTTTATATTTTCCATCGTACCTTGTAAAGCACATTGAATGACCATATGTATGAAAATGTGCTATATAGATAAACTACATACAGTGATAGCTTTTCCCCTCTTAATGATTAAAATCATCATTTAAAAACTGCATGCCATAATTCCTTTGGGTTATCTCTGTGTAATATAAAAATTTGAATGATGATCTGAAACATGTAAGTTTGACCTATGCAAAGAAAAAAAAAGAAAAAAACAGGAACCACATATGGCCCTGTGGTGTGCCCACACTTTTTTGGTTTGCGAGGTACTTTTCAAATGACCAAGTCAAAATGAGTTACCAACTATAAAAAAGCAAAAAAAAAAAAAATTTAAATAAAAAAAAATATATATATATATGTATACACGGAGTATACCTTATATTTAAAAAATATATTGTTTACTATGCATAGCAGCATGAACATGTATGGCAAATGCAGTACTGTCAACAGCCAGAGTTGCATAGTCTGGACATAATCCCCTCTCTTTTCGGTGGGTAGTCAGTGTTGTACTTTTTAATAAACAGTCTGATTTTGGTTTCATACTTGGTCTAGGTCCCTTACTCATTTTTACACTCTATCTTTAGAAGTAAATAAACTGTTAGCCACTAACTTGGTGACTTTGCTGGAGTTTAGCACTAGCTGGCACGGAGACCAAGCATGTGCGATGACACTTGTTACAAAAGATGACACTGGATTGGCTGTTCTGTATGTCAATCAACTTCCAAACACCACAGTGAGGATAGATGATTAGCTCCATCTGTACTGCAGTGTTTTCTGTGGCTCATGGATCATTCGTTTTTATGAATAGCATTGCCTTCACGATCGATGTATTGGGCACCCCTGCTGTAGGCTGTCTTTGACATGCTTTTCTAAAATTTTCTCATATACATCAGTGGTCATTTTTAGGCAATCCGGCCTTGGTCTGTCCCATCTTAGGCTCATGATCGTCTTGTCGTCTGCTCACAAGGCCGAAACGACCTTCATTCTCTTCCTCACATTCTAGAATTCTCTATTTTTGACTTTTTGGCACCTAACACTCATGGCTGAAACTGGTTGGGCAGGTGGTTCACAGTAGATCACCCTAAAATGGCATAAACCCCCCTTATTGCCATGACCCAGGAAGAGTTCATGACACGACCATGTCCTTTCCTTGGGCATTCTCAAGAGGGAGAACCTCTCTACCCTCTACTTTACGGTTTTAGCTATTGAGGCCTAGACTATTGTAATTTTCTCTATCTGTAATAAAAGTTTTGGAAATTTTGGCATCCTGACCTCACCTTGAAGACATAAAAATGTTCATCTCCTTCTTCAAAGACCAACTCACTGACATCTTCTCAAGGGAATCAAAGATGGCACTGCTTCTGTTTGGCACCTTTTTCTTTGAAACGTGCAAATGTTTGTTCCAGGAAACACAGAGCAGCTAACTACTCACATATTTCTAGTGTCAGAGCCCAGAATCAATTGTCCGGAACGGAACATAAATGGCTGAAATAAATCAGAGTCACTGATGCTGCTTGCTGGTGCTATTTGACATTTGAAGTATTTAGACTGAAAGGGCAAGAATGACCACACTTTAGTGAATTACAACACTGGCCTTGAACTGAAAAAGTACATGAGCATTGACCCAACTTTAGGGAAACAGCATGGTAGATAGACATGTGGTGGAATATTAGCCTTGTGGATTTAGAATGGGGTTCCAGCTGTGTAAATGTGGCCTTTTTATAATGTACGTGTAAAATTGCAAGATGATTGTGATTGCGGCTGGTACCCTCAAGCCATTGTTGTTCGTTGAGCCCTATGAATTGTGCAGAATCTTCCTTGTGCACTTACTCCAGAGAGATTTCACCCACCTCAGTGGCACAGAAATACATACTAACTTCAGTAACTCCATGCCTGGCAGAGAGATGTAAGCTCAGAAGCTTCACACACTTACACAGAGGCTTTAGACTTTAGAATTTCGGCAAAACAGGATATGCACCGGCCTTTTAATAAGACACATCTACAGCACAGAAAGCAATTACTCGCTAGGGACCCAGAAACAGCACAAATCAATGATCTCATGCTGAGGCAACCAGAAGAGCCCCCTATAATATTCTCCCTCATTTCGAATCCTGTAAACACTGTACTGGTGCGATGAGACCTCCCAGAAGCCTTCTCCATTCAAAAAGTTGTGCAATTGGAATTGACCAAATGTGGAACCTCTCAGTTTGGCTGGTTCTTCAGGGAAATCATTGATTTGGTTATTATTGCTCTTAATTCCAGCAATTTCTAGGGTGTGTTCAGATGGTACCTACTTAAGATGCAAGGCATGCTACATTTTGCATAAAAAGATGCAGGACTTGCTCCTTGGGTGGTGGATTAAGGGAATTTGATTGACAAGGTTGGTAAACACAAAACAGTTGGAGGCTAAATAGCAAACTCTCCCTTTCTGACTGTGATATTGAATGTGATGAGTGATGTACAGCTCCAGTTGTTCTAAATAAGCATCATCAATAAATGTTTTAGCTCATTATAAACATTCCAAATGAGCTATTCCTCCAAAACAGTCTTCAATACTGATTGAACACCTGTGATAACATGTGACATTCTTTTGCATTAATGTTGTTTTTTTTAAAAGTATGGTACAGGATTGTTTCTAAATACAGAATGGAAACATGTTTGAGATCCCACACTTTTGTAATGCATCCGTAATAATGCCTGGTGTTGTTGTGCCAGGAAAACACATCACCTTGACGGTGGCATATGTCTCTCTAAAATCTTATTGCATGCCCCTACAGAAACGGGACCTACACACATATGCAAGTGGCCCATAGCACTGGGACAATGACAGTGATGCAACCTCCTACCATGACATATACACACTATATAACCTGTCATGACACATTACATTCTTTTGCATTGCTCTTCTATTTCAACTTAAAGACATGTATGGTAGAGGTGCATACATTTACATTTTACATTTACAGCATTTAGCAGACGCTCTTATCCAGAGCGACGTACATGGTGAGCGGTTGGGGGTTAGGTGCCTTACTCAAGGGCACTTCAGCCTGCTGTCCGGTCCCGAGAATCGAACCTGGGACCCTTCGGTCACAAACCCACTTCTCTAACCATTTGGCTATGGCATACACACCAATGAAAGGACACATCCTGAGATTTCCCCCGTCTTGCGGCACATGTGTCTTGCTGAACACTGGCTCAGTGTTGCAGGTCCACGGTAACGAGGCTATAGGGACAGCGCAGGTTTTACAGGCCAGTTTTACGGTGTATTCACAGAGGCAGAAAGACTACGAGAATGCTGAGCAAGCGAGGGATAATTGTTTGTAACCCTCTCTCCCTTAGACACTCTTTCTTTCTTCCCCCACCCTACTCCACCCTCCGCTGAGATTTATTAGGCTGCAGATAAGAAAGGCAGTCATTTTGCATACTGTATTAGCCATCCCTCTGCCAGCAATGGAATGGAACTGGGAATATTTCACAAATAGAGCCCCCGTGCTTGTGGAAATAAACTGTAATAGGGATTGCTGGTAGTAGTGGATGATGAAATAGACTGATGTAGTACAGTGTCTGATCAAAAATGTAATCTTCAGTGAGCTGCTTTGGAATTAGTCAGACATTTGTCTGAAATAGGCATGAGGCAAGCTGCTGCTTTTTCAGAGGGGTGTTCTGAAGATGAATGTTCGAGAACAGCAGCACTTCAGTGCTCGTGGAGAGGCAGTGGTGTGGAGTTGGTTATTTATTAAGTCTGTCAGATGGCACTTTGATGTTATAGGAGAAGGTTGTGGACCACATTAGGTGATGAGCAATGATGTGCACCTGTTTGTGTGATGTTTATTCATGATAATAAGGTATCTATCTGTCTGTCTATCTGTCTGTCTGTTGTCTCAGAATATTCAGTTCATCTGTTCTGTGTCCAAATAATTCAAATTTAGACTCTTCAGTCCAAAGAACGTTATTCCAGAAGTCCTGATATTTGTCTACATTCCCTCTGCCAATCTTCAGTATGGCCTTGCGGAGTCTCTTTTTGATGGTAGAGGCACTTTCACATCAACAGTAGCAAGAGCTGTAGGACCCATGATAACATTTGAGGCTTTTTGGAGACTTCTTTTAGCATCTTGCCCTCGCAGGTTGTTTAAACGGCCAGACCTGTGCATGTTGGCAGTTGTTTGGGAAGTCCTCCACTTGTAGACTATTTTCTGGACAGTGGAATGGCTGATTTTTAAATTCTTGAGATCTTTTAAAAATTTTTACACCACTATATAACCTAACCCCAATCTTTTTCACGCCACGGACTGGTTTAATGTCAGACATTATTTTCTCTTGTTTGTAGCATGCAGCAGATTAAGGCACAAAATAATAATAATAATAATAATTCACTTAATTTCTAAAACACACTGCATACATTATATGGTATGAAGTGGCTGCTTCTATTACCCAGTAGCATAGACCAGCAGTTCCCAACCTTTTTTGCAGCACGTACTGGTTTAATGACAGACAATATTTTCAATGACCGGCATTTAAGGTGTCTTGGATAAAAACAACAAAATAAAATGATATGACCAACACAACAACTGTGGTATTGTGTAAATATAATAATAAACGTGAATCCACTGTGTAATTATGTAACTTTATTAGCAGCGTCTTTCTGAAATGCACTAACAACGATCAGAGTAACGTCCTCCTCTGCCCCTCACGCGCTCTGTTCGCTATGGTAACGCATAAACGTTCCTTTCAGAATGAGTTTACAGTGCTGTTGTGGTGATCTCAGGGTTTTCTGCCATCACTTTCATCCAGAATAACGGCGTATGCACCTGATGGGCTACACCTGTGTGTGCTTTGAGCCATTTTCATTAAGAATAATGGATTAGGGAATAATAACTTTTCACTATTTTAGCCTGTCTCCATCATAATCTTCATAATCTAAAAATATCATGAGTTAAAAAATATGCTCTATAACAGCGAAACAACTGAACTCTGTCCATTCCAGCTGAGAGTGAGGCATCTCACAAGCCTGGAGAGCTATACATCCCGGCACCGTCCCAGTGTCATACCTCATATGCTTCTTCATGTGCCTGCTCAGCAAAATATTTTTACAATGATCAAATTTCCTTTCATCAACGAAACATCGGAACATCGTTTTTAAGGTTGAACCTTAACAAACTTTTTTTTTTTCAAAAAGTTTGGAATGTTTATCACTGTGATGCATCCTTTCTTTAAATTACACCTTGTAATCATTTGAGAACTGAAGAGACTAGCTGTTGCTGTTATGCAAATGACAATATTGCTCATTCTTGCTTAATATGACTTCAAGTCCTCAATAGTCTGAGATCAAAATCGACTTCTCCTCTTCATGATGTGCCATTCATTTTCAATAAGAGACAATAGGATCTGCACTGCTCACGGGCCAGTCGAGCGCATGCACTCAGTGGCTATGAAGCACATGCTGAATGAGGCCTGGTGTTGCCTGAAACTAAAACGGAAATGACCATGAACTTCGCAGGAAAATACATCATCTTGTCTCTCTAAAATCTCAATGCATGTTGCTACAAAAATGGGACCTTAACATATATGCAAGTTGCCTATAGCACTGGGACAGTGACGCAACCTCACACCATGACGTAGCATCTAAGCTAACAACAGTTTGAGTGATCATCTTAACAACATTAACTGTTGAATTTATACCAGCAATACCTGCTGGTCTGGTGGGTTTGGTCACCTATTGTCGACAAGTCCAATCTCCATCAAAGAGGAATTTGACAGACCTACAATAAATAACTCCCACTATTTTGTCGTCCCGTCCCTTATACACAGACCGTAGACTGTATATTCTCAAGAAGTGTTTCAGGAAACATCACCTCATTAAACCTCATTGGACTGACATTGTGTGTTGGCTATTTAGCATCAACAAACATCATTTACTGTTATAATTAAGACATAATTAGACATGCTTGGACATGGGTAATATTGCCTGAGGTGCTATACTGCCAAGTGCAATGGTGGCATCAAACCCCTGATTAGAAAAATCATGAAGAGCGAAAATGTTGTTCTACTGATGCCTAGAAGGCTGCTTTTGGAAAACTCCAGGCACAATCCCTAATTGCAGAAACGAGAGAAAATGCATTGAATACGGTTTAAGTGTTCAGCAGCTTTTAGTGGCCTTTTAGGGAAGTGAAGTAAACATAACCTAATTGGATGTGACAAGTACACCGCCCGTGTGTGTTGGGACTGCATTGTGCTGTGTTTAACCATTGACTGTACATATGTAGTCGATGCTGAAACCGCTGAGAAGGAAACTAGAAAACTTCATGCAAGTGGACCTGGCTGTTGTATTAGTCAGAATCCAGATAAAACATGTAATTGTGATATTTTTGATATTTTAAAGGCTCAGTATCACGTTCCTCTAATTAGAATAGCTTGATGTATGTTAATATTGTTAAAGCTTCACAATCTACATTCACCCCATCCAATACATATATGGCCACAAAACCAACTAATATATATAGCTCCATATAACACTGTCTACAACACTGTAGCCCCGCCCCTTCACATGAATGTTCAAGAAGCTCTGGGATTGGTCTCATTTGCATATTGCATCCTTCTGCAATATCACTACTGCAGTGGCCAGTATCATGATAACAATGTATAAACCATATAGTGTGCGGTCCTAGGTGTTCGCATGATTTGGGGAACTTAAGATTGACCAAAAAATGTTCTTAATATCCATTGAGAAAAAAAAAATAATATCCTGATTGGACATAAACATTTGCACAGCCTGGAGCTTTCACTTACCACCCCATACACAAGTAAATAAAATAACAATACATTTTAATGTATTCTATTGATAAATTGTAACATTTTGGCAACATACTGTATTCCAATAAATTCCATTTTCAAATGGGACTATACATATACTCTAAATACAATGCTGATGCTAAAATATTTTTCTGTTGAATCATTAGGTGCTGGGACTGGTATTCAGTAAAACATAAATATATATTTTAAAAAGTACATTAAATGCAATAATTATGTATATGTAAGGTGGCACAATGTTTATTGCAGAAGGTCCTGGGTTCGATCCCTGGACCAGGTGTCTTTCAGTGTGGAGTGTACAAGCTCTCCTGGGTTTCCTCTGGGTTCTCTGGTTTAGGCTTGTGGTTTAGGTCGACTGGCTATCCTAACTGCCTAACTGGATGTAAAAAAGCAAAATCCCTGTTCTCACCAGTGCATTGTGTTCTGTTTAATTGCTCACGTATGCAGACGATGTTGAAATGGAAGAAGTAGAAGAAATAAGTTTCCTGCTTCAATTTCTGTTGATTTGCCAACCTCATGCAATCTGACTTCTCTATAGTCCCAAAGTTATACATGCAGAACGGCTGGAATACATTTTTTAGCAAAATACTGAAAGCATCTGCAATCATGAGGGAGTCTGCCTTCGACATCCTGAGGGTTTTTGCAGCCTGGCCCTGCACGGCCAAAGTGGCTTTCTCCAGCTCCATACACAAAAGAATTGTTAGTATCGCTCACTTTTCGGTGGAGGAAATGAGGCTAGTGTTTGACTGGCATGTTGTCATAAATACTTTGCTGCTTCCGTCAAAATATGGAAAAATGCTCCCGCGAGTCGTCGTAATGTACGATAATATGTCAGTCTGAATAAAATGGACATGTGCTGCCTGAATGCATCTATACCTTTCTCTATATGCAAGTTAACTTCCCAGCACATTATATAACTTCACAGATCCTGAAAATCCTCACAAAAAAACCCATAAAAATTCATGAAGGCATGCTTATTTCACGACTGCAATATATATTTAAAAATAGCTTAACATTTTTTATAAGGTAATAAATATTTATAATTTACTATTAATACAAATCATATTTTTCTAGTCAGGCTTCAAATAAACATTCAAAATCCTAAAGCTCACTGCTTTCACAGGAAACACAGAGCTGAGACTGGACCAGGCTTGTTTAGCTTCATGCACACAATGTGAATTGAAAATGGACAGAGAAAATGGGGAAGAGAAAACTGCTCTCCCTTTATTCTCCTATGAGGCGAAGAGTGGAGAAGTGCAGACCTTGAAGTTCAATCTGTGTTCAAAAGACATATACACATCTCTTTCACCCTGTTTCCTTTCTCTCTCATTGGTTATTATCTAAACCAATTGTTCAAATACAAGTCTCTTACTGCAGAACTTGTGAAAAAATCATTAGAAAATAAAAAATAAAAAAACCTTTGGATATCCAGAATGCATTTCCAGAAAAAGTTGGAATGTTTTCTAGAAAGCAAGAATGTGAGGTCTGTTCATTCTCTTCAACCTTACTTTAGTAACAAATAAATAAATAAAACAGCAGGAATGTTTACCACTATGTCACATCATCTTTTCTTTAAATAACACATTTGTCATTTGGGAACTGAAGAGACTAGCTGTTGCCGTTTGCTGAGTGGCCTTTTTGCCCATTCTTGCTTGATATAAGACGTTAGCTGCTCAGTAGTCAGTGTTCATCGTCTGCTCCTCCACTTCATTTTTAATAAGCGACTAATCTGGTGTCTCTTTATAAAACATTGCATAGAACTCCTGCTAAGTGTGTATATATGCTTAAAAGACTGAAAAGGCTGAACGAGGGTGTGTAGTTGGCAGAGTATGTAGCAAATTTATAATGTGTACAATCCGAGGTAGAGTTATAAAACATATTTTGTGCATGTGCACATTTTTATAAATCTGATTTTTTCTGTGCGTACACACATCTGCAAGCAAAATACGCTTTACAGCCAGTTGATAGAAACCCCAGGGTTGTCACTACCTGTATTTGTTATGGAATTGTGCAGTTCCGTCAGGCTGGCACATTGTTCCAGTGCATAGATTAATAGTGTAGATTAAGTTCAGATTTTAGCTGGATTATATATTTTACTAATATATTTATTCACTATTATAAATATGTGACTGAATAAGTGGAATTAAATGCCCATTGTATGACTCACTAGCCCAAGGAATTGCTCAGTCGCAGTCGCTCAGTTGCTCCAAAATGTTTGCATGCTTTGGTAAGAATTAAAACTAACATCTCACTGCAAAAAACCTGCAGGAAGATTTAGCAGACTCAGGAGTGGTGGTGCACCGTTCCACTGTCCTTCATGGAAGAGTCAGCAGAAGAAAACCCTGCAGCCCAATCATAAAATTCAATGTCAGAAGTATGCAACAGAACATCTACAGAAGCCTGATGTGTTTTGAAAACAAGTGTTATGGACTGACGAAGTTAAAATAGATTCTATGGCCACAATTTTTGGAGAATCAAAGGAGCAGCATTTCATGAAAAGATCACCTTGCCAACCATTAAACACAATAAAAGTGTCATAATAATGTTTTTATTTTTGTTTAATTTATGGCATAAAAAGTAGCTATGCATCAGTGTTAACATCTATTCAATTACAAGATCAACAAAATCTGTAATTTATCAAGGGGTGCCAAAACTTTTGCATAAGACTGTATGCACATTCTACCATCACACATCTTTTAGGTCCTTTTTTGTGCATTCGCAATGGTTATGAATGAGAGCCCTGGACTTTTCACAGGCCAGTCAAGCACATGCAATCAGTGTTTATGAACTCACACTTTTGTAGTTCATGGCGAATGAGATCTTGCTGAAATTGCCACGCAGTTCCCGGGAACATCACCTAGATGGCAGCATATGTTTCTCTAAAATCCGAGCACATTTTCCAGCAGAAGTGGGACCTATGCACACATGCACTATTGCAATTCATTTTGGCCACAACAATTGTAACCTCCCCCAAAATACCCTTCCACACTCGCAGACCATGTGTGATGTCAGGCATGTCCATCTAAAGGCCAACAATCTTGAAATGTTGCATGTTTGTGTTTACAATCCCACTTTTTCCAAACCGCTTTATTCATTTTGGGTCGCGGGGAAAGCTGGAGCCAATCCCAGGCTGAGACAGGGTTCACCCTGGGCAGGCCCCCAACCACAGGGCAACACAGAGACAGATGACCAGTCACACCCTCACACTTATAGGCAATTTAGAGCAGCCAGTTGACGTAAAGAACTCGCTTTTGAGCAGTGGGAGGAAACTGGAGAACCTAGAGGAAATCCACAAGAAAACAGGGAGAGCTCGTACACAGAAAGGCACAAGTGGCCGACCCAGGGATTGAACCCAGGACCTTCTTGCTGTTAATATCTATTATCTAAAAAAAGTCACCCTCTCTGCATGGGCGTCACACTTTGTTGAAATGAAAAACAAAATCTCAGATGCAAACCTGTCACAAGAGAAAGCAAATATACTGTAGTGTGTTCACCGTCCCCAGGCTGTTCGAGCTTGTGCGTAGTTTAGTTAATGGATGTTGTACAGTATAAGCAATGCTGCACTGAGGTTTGGGCACATGTTGTTTCAGTTACCGCAAAGTTGTCCCTTCTGTTTGTCTTCAATATGTGTGATGCGGGATTGTTCACATTTGAAAGACGGTCGAAACAAGACAGTTGATATAGTAAACCATGTTGTATGTGACGTTGTGTACAAATCTGATGGTTAAATATGTGAAAGTGGCTGTTTGTGATTGTGAACGCACTCAATTACACTTGTAGTGACCTTTAACCCATCAACACATGGAGCAGCTATCAACAGCACTTGGGGGCAGTGTAGTGGGATGATACCTTGCTCAAGGGTACATCACTGCTTCCTGGGCTGGGACTTGAACCCACAACCATATGATCCCAAGGTAATAATAATAAGCTGAATGGATATAGTGCCTTACACAATCTCAAAGTCACATTACTAAAAAAGCATACTGAAGAATCAAAGTTAAAAATGAAAATAATGTTCGAAAAGATCAGTGTTTTTAAGTTAAAAATGGAAGAGCAATTACAGAAAGAAGTTTCCAAAGTTTGGGGACTATAGCACTGAAGGACCTGACTCCATTAGTGGAAAGTCTAGTGTGAGAGAACCTCCAGAAGGAGCCACTACTTCTAGACCTTAGAAAGTGAGCAGAGGATTTAGGCATGAGAAGATCTGAGAGATGGGAAGGAGTGAGATTATGAAGAGCTGAATATAAGACTGAACATCTAACCAGTGTAGTTGGAGATGTTCGGCCTCGTTTTGTATGAGTGAGGACCCAAGCAGCAGAGTTTTGAATGTACCTTAGTTTTTAAAGAGATTTAGCAGGAAGACCAATAAAGAGTGAGTTACAGAAATCAATTTGAGACATAATGAGAGTGTGAACAAGAGTATGGGCATCTATAATAGAACACCAAGATTTCTGATGACATAAAAAGAGAAACCAATGCACCATCAATGTTGATTGAAAAGTTTGGAGACGAAGATTGAAGACTTATAGATCCAGTAAAACTTCAGTTTCGTCATTGTTTAGCTTGAGGAAGTTCCCTTTCATTTTTTTCTGAAATATAGCTACAGTGAGAAAAGTCTGAGGAAGAGTAAATACAGGAGGTCCTCAATTTACGACAGGATTCCGTTCCTCATAGTATGTTGAATTTGAAACCCCTTACATAAGTGTCTACTGTGTTTTGCTCTGTGGCCATTCCTCTGTCAGTCCACCAGAGGGAGACATTCCCCCACCTGAGGCTCTGTATTGCATTTTTTGAGCATTTTATTAAAGATACTTTCGCTTTTTACTCCATAAAAATCAGGGTTTTGGCAGCGTCATAACCAGAAACTTTTTGTAAGTCGAGTAGATCGTAAGTCAAGGACCCCCTGTACTGAGGTATTATTGGATGTCATCAGCATAGATGTTGAGTTGAGACCAAAGTCCTAACCAATAGGACACCACTGCCCAGTGCACCGACAGCCAGGTTTGTCAGTAACTTCATCGGACTCTGCTAAAAGCACAATGTGTGCTGCTTCATAAAGATACATGATTCAGGCCCCACAATGCTCCTCCAATATGGCTCTAGAAGAATGCAGTACTGCAATGAAAGCTTTGACCTTCAATAAAGTGTTTGCTTGAGTGCCTTCAACTCTGTGCTTTCTCACTGGGACTAAATAAAAAGCAAACATATTCCAATGGCCTGTTGTCGTAACACATATGTCGTCAAAATCAAAGGCAATATTAAAGCATTCCTTGCGACATATAAGATATTTTGCAGGCAAATAATTTGGAAATAGTAATGGTAATAACGGTTGTTTTTCTGTTCCTATTGCATTCAGGCTTCAGATGCATCCAATGAATCATTAATGCAACATCCTTAAAAGATTATCAGCCATAAAGACAAATTAATAATACAGAACTGCTCTGACCTGTCCAATTTAAATATGGCTGAAATATGCCATAGATCTAATAAAATGTTTTTTATTGACACAGGGGATGGGCATGTTCAGGGGAACTGATTAGGTAGCTGTTTCCAATTCAAAGCGTTGAAGATGAGTTCTGCTGAGCAATGGTCCATTGATAATGGACAGCAAAGCATTCTGGGTGTATCCTGGGTGACCTCAAGCCTGAACAGTGTTTAGATTGCTTCACGATCTTCCAGCTTTACCAGTGCACACTCTTAGAATACCCAAAGCACAATATGAGGGAGAAAGAGAGGATCATCACTAGGGCTGTCAAAGTTAATGAGATAACACATTAACACAATCTCACTTTAACATGAGTCAGTGACTGATGGAATCAGAATCAGAATCAGAATCAGAATCGTGTTTATTGGCCAAGTAAGTGAGTGAACACATACAAGGAATTTGATT
>JBBIGC010179112.1:0-14780 GCA_037576955.1 Lepidarchus adonis
TCTCTCTCTCTCTCTCTCTCTCTCTCTCTCTCTCTCTCTCTCTCTCTCTTTCTTTGAAGCTAAAGAGTCTGACAATGAAACATAAAGAGCAGCCTATTAGTGAGAATTAGGAATGGTCACTTCAGAGAAAAGAGTGAGAGAGGGAACGACAGAGAGAGAGAGAGAGAGAGAGAGAGAGAGAGAGAGGGAGGAAGCGAGTGAGAGCATGACCCACTAACGCTGACAGATGCTCTCTGACAGATTCCGGCTAGAGCTGCACAGCCGTGGGGAGGCATACATTCAGCTCTCTTCCTCTCTCTCTCTCCCTCGCTCTCACTCTTTCTCAAAATTTTTTTCGTTCTTGTTTTTCTGTCACTAGACTTTACATATATAATATGCAAACATAATCATAATGAACACATTCACTGAGACTCAACGTTAAGTTACAACTTAAATGTTACTTTCTTATGTTATTGTAACCTGTGTTATATTATTATTATTATTATTATGTGCTACTATGTTATATTATTACAACATGTGATACTGCTGTTTGTTATAATAATGTGTAAATGTTACTGTTATATGTTATAACATGTGCTACTATGTCACAGTACTGTGCAAAAGTTTTAGGCAGGTGTGAAATAAATGCTTTATACTAAGAATGGTCTCAAAAATCTAAATAATAATTGGTTTTTTAAACAATTTTCAAAATGCAAAGTGAGGAAACAAAATTTAAACCAAATCAATATGTTGTGCTATTACCCATTGCCTTCAAACCAGCATCATGTCTTACACTGGCACAAAGGCAGGGATTTTGTAGGATTATATTCAGGTGTATGGTCATTCAATTATATCACACAGGTGTTAATGAGAATCAATTTTATGTACAAGTTGCAGCAGTCATTTACTGAAACAGAAACAGCTTAAATAAGGGTGGGGCAAAAAGCCAAACCCCACAAACAAGGCAGGATGAACACAGCAACAAGACACAAAGTAGTTATACTGCATCATTCAGCAAGGTTTTTCCCAGACAAAGATTTCAAAGCAGACTAGGCTTTTCATTTGTGCTGTTAAAGCCCTTTAGAAGAAGCCCAGAGAAACTTGAAAATGTGAAAAAAACTAACTTATTTCACTCTTATTTCCCTCCAAAAAGCCAAACCTGCAATTTGGAAACATGGCCAAGTGTCTCAACTATGCACAGCAACATGTTTTGAAGGCAAAGGGTGGTCACACTAAATACTGATTTGATTTTGACTCATTTACTGCACTTGATGAAAATAAACTATAAACTCTTTCATTTTTGAAAGTATTCTTAGTTCGTAGTACCTGCCTAAAACTTTTGCACAATACTTTATATATTATAACTTGTGTTACTTTTATATATTATTATAACTTATATGTTATTATGTCATATGTTATTATAACCTATATGTTACTAGGGGTAATCAATTTATATTGATGCATCGACCAAAATAGAGCATGATCCGACATGATCCAATATCGACATGACACATGCAATGTGTTCATTCTACAATTAATTTTACTTCATTTTAATTTGTGTAGGTTTTTTTTAACTCTCAAGCTTTTACTTATGACTGCATAACTGTATTTGACCTTAAATGATAAAGTGTTCCGATTATAATATACTTGCATGTGTGAGGTGATGGAATTGTTGCAGATAATCCATGTAGAATCCAATTATGATGAATCTTGTGATTTGCACCCCTCTGTGTTACTGTTATATATTATTGTTACTGGTGTTACTATGTTAGGCTGTTATTACTTATACAGTATGATACAATTTTATATGTTATTGTAACTTATATGAGATATGAGTTATGTCAATGTATGTAAATGTAAACCTATATGTTTAAATGATTGATATGGCTTACCATTCTTCTCTGAGGTTTATTACTAACTGTAAAGCGTTGACACATCATAGTGAGTTATATAATATATATATTTTTTTAAATAAGGCAATTCTAGGATTATTACCGAACTACATCAACTCCCTAATTGTACAGAGAAACACTCTCGCTCACAAGATTATTTACTGCTTTCTGTTCCATACACCAGAACAAAAATGGGTAAAAGAGTATTTGTTCACTCTGCATCTTATACATAGAACTTGTTGCAGAAAAATTGGAAAAAAGACAAACTAATACCTTTAAATAGATTTAAAACCAGGCTGAAAGTTTTTGAGGCCAATTCCATTACTTGCTCATGTTTTGTATAGTTTGTCTGTACATTTTATTTTGCTTTTATCTGTTTTTTGTTTTGTATCTTAACTGTGAAATTTTAAACTATTTTGTACTATTTGCAGCCTATCTTGGCCAGGACTCCCTTGAAAATGAGGTTTTAAATCTCAATGGGACCTTCCTGGTTAAATAAAAGTAAATAAATAAATTAAAATGTTGCTCTTTGATTTCTGAGCTGATCTCATGCCACTCTAAACAATAAACACATAAAACAAAATGTTTTACAATTTGTAAAAAAAAAATCCACCATTGAAAGGTTATATTGTATAGGCCAGTGAACATGTGGCATTTTCAAAATCTGCAAGTAATTCTGCTAAATAATATTACTATTAATAAGAAATATTGACCAGAATAATGAACAGTAGTTTACAGTAAACAACAGAGGATTATGTAATCATAAATCACTGTACATTTGGTCATTTAATCATCAGATAAAATTTCATGTAACAGATAAAAGAGCTTGATTTCGGCTTAAACACAAAGATAAGTCTGAGATACAATCACTCAGCTGTGGCTGCTGTAAACTACTGCAACTCTGCTCCTCACAGAATCAGCTTTATGCTCATAGTGGAAGACAGCATTGCTCCCACAGACCCATAGAAGCTATACAAATCAGCCATAACATTAAGACCACCTGCCTAATATTGAGCAGTCCCCTCATGCTGCTGAAACAGCTCGGACTGTGATGCGCTGTGTTTTCTGACCTCTTTTTATCAGACCCACAGTAGCAGGAGCTCCTCTTTGGGATTGGACCACACTCCCCACATGCATCAGGGAGCCTTGGGTGACCATGACCCGGTTTTTTACCCTTGGATACCCTTGCTACTAACTACTGTACACCTGGAACACTCTACAAGACCTGTTGTTCTACAGATGCTCTAACCACCACTTGTAAAGAAGCTCAGATCAGATCCTTACACTCCTGCTTCCTTTACACCTTTAAGAACTGACTGTTCACTTGCTGCCTAATATATCCCACTCCTCTCACAGGTGCCACTGTAATGAAATAGCTAGATCAGTGTTCTTCACTTCACCTGGTAGTGGTCTTAATGTAATGGTTGATCATCACAAAGACATTTTTGTGGCAGTTTGGCTCATCAGGTGGGTTATATTTATATTTACTGTGTATCATCTTCACCAAAACCCTTTAGGGTGAATTAAAGTACAGAATGCTTGGTTTTGGTTTTCTACACATTGCTATAGATAAACGACAGCATTTATTCCACTAAGCCAACAAAACATTTATAGGCTCTACTCTCTCTGATTGCTTTGAAACTACTGAGAACAAATGTTTCAGGACATCCAGTGTTTCCAGTTTTTGTGTAACAGGTGCTGCCCCTTTTATTGTCACACGTGTGCTTTGTTTTCTTTTCCTGACACGTGTGCTTGGTTTTTCGCTGTTGTGTTAGTAACGTGTTCTAGTCTGGTCATGTGTTCACCTGTTGCTTGTCATGTGTCCCCTCCAATGTTCAGGTGTTGGTTATTGTCTGTCTTGTTAAATAGTTCAGTGCCGGGATGCTCGTGGTCGATGTTTGTCTGAATGTAACGTCTTTCTGTTCATACGTGTTCATGTTTGTATTAAATCCAGTTAAAGTAAGTCCTTCTTTGCGTAACTTTCCACAACCAAACCGAGATCATTACATTTTGATTACAGTGAATAACCATAAATGGTATAAAGGCGAGTGTTAACCAATACCAAAACCAAAAATATTTGTAGATTTCATAGACAACAGGCTTTCCCCCAAGTATTAAGAACCTTAGTCCTTATTTTAAGTTATTTAAGCCTTGAAAGTTAATGCAAAACAATTCCCACAGGTGCTGCACCCAAATTCTGCTGATGACTTACAAATCCCCCTTTGTGAACAAAGGCAAAGCTGGAACACATTGTTCCTCCACCCTCTGATGCAGTATTAGCACAGTACCACAGTGTAGGAAGTAGTACTGTATATGGAGATCACAATGTGGACAAAAGGCCAGAAACAGTGAGATACTGAGCCAGAACATTTGAAGAACACAACCCAGCAGTAGTTACAGTTCATTGAAGAGCATCACACTCCTGTTAGCTTGTGATGAACTGGACAGAAGGGGGTAAAAGTAAAGCTGCAATACTTACGGCACACATAGGAATGAACATTTAAGGCATTTATTTCCTATGCATCAGAAAAGTTAACCAGGTCACGTTTTTGTTTTGGTGACTTTGGCCAGTTTACCATTTTAGGTTATTCCCTGTAATCAATACTAACATACTGACATGCAAATACCCACGTCAGAGGACTACTAACACCTGGATAGGAAGAGTCATGGTCCAAACACAGGTGTATACAATAAGAAGAAACAGGCAGAAACTATGACACAATAAGAAGAAGCACATGGACAGAAGAACATGGGAAACATAAAAAAGGATGAAAACCCGAGAGAGACCACAAGCTAAGCTAATAGAAAGCAAAATGCTTTGATTTGCATTATTTTATTGCTGTCCGTTCATACCACAGTGATTAACCACCAGCTCCCATACACAACACTGAAAATCAGCCCAGCGAATGAATGAAAAACTGCAGTCACCATCGATAACAAACATCTGAGTTAGATGCATCTGAGTGCAGCAGCACTGTTGTGAGTGAGCCACACACACACATTCACATGCCATGACCATATCGATGCTAAGAATAATCAACCACTTAAGTAATTCCATTTTTCAGACATTCTTCACCAGTGGTGTGTGAGAAAAACATGCAGCATTAAAGACCACAGCCAGTCAGCATGCATACTGTTCCCCCATTACCGTCTTACAGGAGCTACGGGAGCATGTCCGCTCACAACACTAGAACCCAGGACAGTTTTTATTACCAGCACACCAGGATACTGAACTCATAACCTAAGACACCACTCCATCACCTTATACTTAGCACTCTACCCAATGTGCAATAGTGTTGCCTGCAATGTCCACAACTGCATTTTACAGAATTACACAAATATTGTACATTAAAGACACTGTATTAGACTGTAATGTGTAAAAACAAAATTCCCGATGCTTATTTTCTTTCTCACACATTCCTTTCTCTGTGTAGACATCTCTAGTTCATCCCACTCTTAGATATTGCATGCATATGAACCTACTGTCGCATATATTAGTATATTTTTAGGTGCACAAATACTTGACTGTCAAGCCCTTCTTGGAAACTTTCTATATATTTTTATTCATTAATGTTTTAATTTTCCAAACCACTTATCCATTTTGGGTTAGCGGGGAAGCTGGAGCCAATCCCTATGGACACAAAGCTGGGCTCAACCTGGACAGGAGGTCAACCCAATGCAGGGCAACAAAGTGACATTGTAGAGACAGTAGTAGCACATTATTTAAGTGCAGAAAGTTGTACTGTATATTGCGAAAAGCAAGAAACACAGACGGTAAGACAATGAGCCAGAACATTAGAAGAAAATAACTCTGCAGTAGATTCAGTTCTAGGAAGAGCAAGGCAACACGGAGACACGGGAAATGCACATAAACACAGGGAGAACTTGTACACTCCACACAGAAAGGCACCATTGGCCTGGGGATTGACCTTCTTTTTGTGAGGGACAATCCAAACCATATATTACATGTTTAGTTTACTGTTCTTCTCATCTAACACATTTTATACCATTTCCCTTATTTCCTCAAGTGCATGATAATCTCACACATGCATAATACAGCCTCATATTTGATCATTTCTGGCAGGATTTCAATATTTTATAAATTCTCTCCCACATTCCTCTTTTTCCTCATCTTTATTTGTGTTTTATCACCCCATCTCCCTTTACCGCTGTACCACACTGCCCCCCCCCCTTATCTCCCCTTCTTTCATCTATAGTATCATTACTCTCAACTGTATACACTCTCTATTTCCCTGCAAGCTGTTAAACAGCCTCCCTCTCTCTTTAAACTCTTATCACACTCCTACATGCTTCATGAAATAACAGTAATGCGATATCATGATATTCAGTACAAAATCCAATATTATTGCTATTCTTCAACTTGAAAGCAGAAGGCATGTTATGTATAGGAGTCTCTGAAGACGTCTGGGCTGACTTCCTTTCCAGTTTCCTCTGTGACACAAGAGAAGAACAGGGCTCTATTGTGGACTTCAGAAGCAATGGAATCAGAGAAGACACAGATCAGGCACAACATTAAGACCATTGCCGCGTTAAGTGAGTAACATTGACAGTTATTTCATTACAATGGTGAACAGACAGTTTTTAAAGTTCTTTGACAAGTGATGGCTAAAGCATCTCCAGAACAGCTTATGGAGCTTAAGGAGGTGGTCTTAATGTTATGGCTGATCAGCGTATTAAACAATATGCCCAACTCTGACATACAACAGCTCCACAACATAACAGCACCACAGTCTGCTGTCACCATCATTGCTCACCCCCACCCCCAAACCTTGACTCTCTTTGAGAAACTGGTATTAAGAACAAAACAGTAGCATCAGCAGCAGTGCAGTGAACCCACACAACAAAGTCCTGTAGGCAGTCACACTACAGCCAACACAAACCAATAAAGCCCCCCTGCTTTGATTCAACATCGCTTTGTTCTTGTTTCCAGAAGCTAAAGGAGAGAATTCTTGATTTTTAGGTCACACATTTTCCTCCTGTTCCATAGCTTCATAGCGTCTTTCTTTTCTCTCTATATAAAAAGAGTCACTCTCTTTTCAGGACTCAGAGCCAAGCCTACATTGACAGGGTCCTTCTGAATTATGAATTAAATGACAAGTCATTAGCACTGCAACAAGTGATTAATCAAATTCTATTTGAAAAACAAAAAACGGGACAAGGCTCACAGCTAGAAGGTCCTGGGTTTGATCCACATGTGTGTATGGAGAGTACAAGTTCTCGCGTGGGTTTCCTCAGGGTCCTCTGGTTTCCCTGTGGTTTAGGTTGACTGTCTGCTCTAAATTGCCCCATAGGTGTGAGTGTGTGGGTGAATGTTTGTCTGTCTCTGTGTAGTCCTGTGATGGGTTGGCCACCAGTCCAGGGTAAACAATGCCTTGTGCCCATAGTCAGCAGGGAATGGCTCCAGCTTCCCCACAACCCAAATTGGATAAGAGGTCTGGATGACAACTGGGCAAAAAATATTTGCAACAAATTTCATTATTTGAAATCGTTTGGTCTATCACATGGCAAAGCAGAGCTACAGTTATGAGAGAACACCTAAAAAGATCAATTGTCTCAAAGCATGCAAAACTTCTTGTTTAACAGTCAGTGTTACTGTTATTAAGTCAATTTTGTTTCACAATTCCAATAAGAAGCAATGTTATTAGAAAGCACACTAATCAGCCATAACATTATGACCACTGACAGGTGAAGAATATTGATTTTTAATGTATTCCATTACAGTGGCTCCTGTGAGGGGAGTGGCATATATTAGACAGCAAGAGTTGGGTCAGTTCTTCTTGATGTGTTGGAAGCAGGTAGTTAGTACCTACCAAGTGATCAAAGGAAGAACAACCGGGTCATGAGCACCCAAGGCTCACTGATGCATGTGGGGAGCTGCCTGCTGCTCCACATGTGGATGAATTGAATGCAGAGGTCACATTTCACTGTGGTGCACTTTGTGTGATGGGCCGTTTTCCCAATGACAGTCACTTTCACTTCAGCTCAAGTGTTACGAACAAGAAATTCATCTTCATACACCAGGTTTTCCCTCAAGAGACGCACATGGAGAACACAGTGCAGCTGATGTTTCCTCGTCTTACTTTCTTTTAATAATGCAAATATTCATCCATGGTTTAATAAACAGAAGCTCATCATTCTCATGCTCATCACATCTCTGTTTAAATGGAACAGCAGAAGATACCGCATCACACTGCAAGAAAAGCTGCCATCCTTGTGACTCAGTGTAACTGAGGTGTGAGACAAACACCATAAGATAACACCATCAAACACTCTGTAATTAATTTTTACTCAGAACATTAAAGGCTTGCGGCGTGCCTGAAACTCAAGAGCCTGATGTACTGAGCAATTTACGTCCTGTGTAGTTGGGAGGCATCCTGCACAGATTTCATTAGGATTTCCTGTGACTAAGGTGATGGAGACATGTGGAGGCAGTCGCAGTATGCCCACGCATTTGGACAAGAGGAACTTTTTTATAGTGCTTTTTGATATATCCCTTTTTGTGTGTTCACACTGCAGGTACTCAGAATGATTAGAGCTCTCAGAGTGATGTATTGAGGAACTATTGTAGCTCCTACAGTAGGGTCACTACTCTTTTACACTAGAAAAACCACGAGTGGTGTGAATGGGGCTGGTCCAAACAAAAGTGTGCCGGGATTGGTCAAGGCGAAAGGGTATGGTGATTGCTCCAGACAAAAGTGTGCCGGGATTGGTCAAGGCAAAAGGGTATGGTGATTGCTCCAGACAAAAGTGTGCCGGGATTGGTCAAGGCGAAAGGGTATGATGATTGCTCCAGACAAAAGTGTGCTGGGATTGGTCAAGGCGAAAGGGTATGGTGATTGCTCCAGATAAAAGTGTGCTGGGATTGGTCAAGGCGAAAGGGTATGGTGATTGCTCCAGACAAAAGTGTGCAGGGACTGGTCCAAACAAAAGTGTACCGCGATTGGTCAAGGCGAAAGGGTATGATGATTGCTCCAGACAAAAGTGTGCCGGGATTGGTCAAGGCGAAAGGGTATGGTGATTGCTCCAGACAGAAGTGTGCAGGGACTGGTCCAAACAAAAGTGTGCAGGGACTGGTCCAAACAAAAGTGTGCAGGGACTGGTCCAAACAAAAGTGTGCAGGGATTGGTAAAGGCGAAAGGGTGTGGTGATTGCTCCAGACAAAAGTGTGCCGGGATTGGTCAAGGCGAAAGGGTATGATGATTGCTCCAGACAAAAGTGTGCAGGGACTGGTCCAAACAAAAGTGTGCAGGGATTGGTCAAGGCCAAAGTGTAAAGGGACTGGTCCAGATGAACGTGTACAGTTATTGGTCTAAATGAAAGTGCACTGTGATTGGTCCAGACAAAAGTTTACAGTGATTGGCCCAGATGAAAGTGTATTGCAATTAGTCCAGACAAATATGTGCAGGGATTGGTCCAGATGAAAGCGTATGTTGATTGGTCCAGATGTACAGTGTACAGTGATTGTATTTCCACGTATAAACAGAAACCGTTTTGTGAACAAAAGCTCTTCGCTCTAAAAAACTGGGTTAAAACAGGGACAGGTGGATGGACAGGCTTTATTGACCCAATATGTGACAGATAAAATACAGCTCAGCCTTGACACATGTAAGCACTCTGATCACAGCATCCTCCAGCTTCTCCTATGTGGTCATTGTACTAGCCATCAGCCACATGTCATTTTAGCATTCCTACTGGTGGAAAAAAAAACTTAAGGGGTGAGTTACCAGTGGAGCTCCATAGTGGGTGGTTCCTCTCAGTCCCTAGTAAGCTTTAGCGGGATTTTCATGTTAATTTATTCAGCTTGCACCTTGTGAGCACACTGGACAGGTTTGTGCACATTTGCTTTGCGTGCTGAACTGAAGTCCTAGTAAATCAACTGTTAAATTAAGAATGTGGGTCCAGTATCATCGGTGGCATTAAGGCACTTTTTGCCCTAATTCTTAGCTTGCATGTCACTGGCCATGAGTCTGCATAGTGAGCAGCTGTAAAATGTTGAATGCATGGCCAGCTCTGACACTGTTAAGAATAAACTGAATATTTAGACTATTGCTCCCATTCATTATACCAGATTAAACTGGTTCTTGTGTTTTATCATCACAAAATTCATTTATACACATACGTGCATGTCCTGCATACATAAACTAACACGCAGACTAAAACCCATTGATGTTTATCTATATAAGCTCCATTTAGTCTGAATTGGAACCAGATGTTCTCAGCTCACACCATAGCCACAACTGGCAGAACACTGGCTAATGGAAATCTTTCAGCCCAACCATAAACATCATGATACGCACAAAGGCCATTTTTACACATTAATCCTGCAGAGTTTACATAAACCTTATTAATGTAGACATGCAGCAGATGGCTACACTCAGTTCCCCTGCAGACGGCTAATCATCGGTGACTCTAGGAAAGCCTGCAGTCTTTCAATGTTGGACGCATGAGTTCAGCAATGAAATAAAGTCAAAAGTTCATTTGTTTAAATGCTTGCACATTCAAATCACGAGATATACTTGACTAGAAATAATTGTCAATAAGTCCATGTCCACACAACGTCTGAATCAATCATTTTTCTGATATCTGTGGCATCAGATGATGTTGCATGCAGCTATTTCTTAGTGTCCTGATGAAAAGAAATCTACTTTAATGCATTTACATTTAGTAATAAAGTAGTTAATTTAACATTATCAAGGAGTGGAAATGTCCCACGAATCTTTGCACATTGTGCAGTCACAGGGTGAACCCAGTAGGGGGCAATGTTTTCTAGTGGAGTTTTCCAGGTCTGCAGTATTTAGTACCTACCAAAAATGATTCAAGAAAGGAGAGCTGGTGAACAAGCCATACGGTCATGGGCACCCAAGGCTAATTGATGCATAATATGCTTATGTAACTGGTTCACAATCTGGTCATGAATCACCAAGTCTCCTGTTGTTTCTTGAACTTGTCTGATTGTAGTGTGGGCCCCAGCTGACAGAAGTTTCAGAATTTCAGTGTTCCTCCATTTAGACACTTTTATTAGTGTGTTCTTGTAAATGACTCTTCTTCTTCACCACCCTCAAATGTCTGTTTTCCTCCATTTTCCCTCCAGTTACAATGTCATGCCCACTCCATCACTGTGAGCTCTCCAAACAATGACCTGCTCTATCCACACATTGGACACTGCATGGGCTATGCACTAGAGTAAAGTCCATGTAACGTCCAAACCAACTGATTCTGACATTCACACATACATTCTTTCATACATCTCCTCAGGGTAACGTCTGGATAAGTTCAAGGTTGCTCTGCCATGCCTGAACGTGTGAATTTCTCATTTGCCATCCTGAAAAACAACCTAACCATCTGTGAAATCTCATCCAAACAATAAATCAAGACTGTGATGCTAATTTCACCCCTTGCACACCCAGCTGGTTTAGCCAGCACCCCTATCCATTAGTGGTGTTCAGTAAAAGCCCTCAGTTAAAGCCCAGAAAGAAGTGGAAAATCTCTCCTTTCATCTTCACCTTCTACCTCGCCGGCCACTATAGTTCATCCCCACATCCAGTGCGTAATGCGATTATATAAGGACCAGGGCTGGCCCAGAGGAAGAGCACACAGAGTGTGAAAGACAGAGGGAGGTTTCTCGGTTTTGTAGAGCTACTGTATGAACAGTGTAACACTCGAGGTCCTGCATCACCGCTGTGAACATCTCCAAACATTAACTCCCCACAGATTACACACACACACACACACACACTAACTAACTAACTAACTACTCTGGATGCAGATGTAAATCAGTTTAATCAGATCCTGGTGGTGGTGGTGGGAGTTATCATGAAGCCTTGTATTCAAGAGGCATAAATGAACTCACTATATAAAAAAAACTTAAAACATATCTCCTCATTTTGTTCTTCAACTAGACAGTTTTATTCATTTTATAATAATAATAATAATAATAATAATAATAATAATAATAATAATTGCAAAGTCGTCTGATCCCAAAGAGGATCCTGTTGTACAAAATGTTAATGCTTCTCTGATAGAAAGGGGTCAGACACACAGTGCACCACAGTCAGAGCTGTTTCAGCAGCATGAGGGGGGATCTACTCAACATTAGGCAGGTGGTCTTAATGTTATGGTTGATTGGTGTAGGGCAGCAGTATTTGCAACACACCATCTGTGGCAACCAGAGTTTTATGCAACAGTCTGTTAAAGATGGCGAGGTTGCATAATGGACCCCAGCCAATGGCTCAGATCCAATCATTGGTAAACATATCAGTGGAGGAAATATGTGGAAAGGGCAGAAAATATTTGGGAGTGAAAACGCCATTTGAGTTTGCGACACCATTTTCATGGATCCACTAAAAAGAAACATACAGCACATTCACTCTCTTCTTCCCTCTAGCTGCTGTTCAAATCAGTCTCTTTCTCCTGTATATTAACTGGGCAAAGTTCATCCTGAACAGGAGACCCAGCTAACCCATCTAAGGGCGACACACACACACACACACACTATGGGCAACCATGAGTGATGTAAGTGAACAGTGATGGGTCCAGATGAATGTGTACAGTGATTGGTCCAGACGAAAGTGTACAGTGATTGGTCCAGACAATGTATGCAGGGATTGGTCCAGACAAAATTGTACCGGGATTGGTCCAGACAAAAGAGTACAGAGATTAGTCCAAACAAAAGTGAATGGTGATTGGTTCAAACAAAAACGTATGGTGATTACGTATGGTGTGTGAAGTGTTCTCTGTGTAAATAACACAGTGATGTTCAGGCTTTATTGAGGCGATGTGTGGCAGAAGAAAAACATTGCAGTTTTAATATGCGGATGTTATACCAGCCATTTACTGGCATAAGTCACTTTAGTGTCTCCTACTGCTGTAAAAATGATTCCCTGAATGTATCTAGTTCCCCAGTGGGTAGTTTCTCTAATGAGATTTATTAGAATGGCTTGGTAGACTTTTTGTAAGCTGTTCCTCTGAAAATTACTCATGCATTATGCCCTTATGATTATGCATAAGTTGCTCCGAATTATGAATAAGGTTATAAATCAAAAGGTTCTTTGAGGTTCTATGAGGTAAAGTGAGTTAATTCAAGACCTGGTTAAACTCCATATGTCCCTAGAGAGCAGTATAGCTTTACGCTGATGGCTATCAGCGAAAATGAATGCCGTTAGACTAGCCCATCTAGCCAGACTATATGGCCCTCGTTTCACCTTTTCTCTCAGTCTCTCTCCCTCTCTGCCTCACTCACACACATACCTGCACACACAAACACCAGCTCTGTCTCTCTGTTCTATAGAAACATCAGAATGGTTTGCAGAGCTGGTCAATAGAGTCAAACGTCCAACACTCCTTCACAGACAGTTCTTCCATGAAATGATGTTGAAGGTGCTGTATGGTGCCTGAAACATTGTTCTACCAGAGTTTGGAGAAGCTTTTGGGCCTAAAGCTAATTTCATAGACACACTCAGAGACACATGGAGCTTGACTGGGGGTGGAGGAGATAAAATGGCTGCATTTGTGTTAAAGATTTGTGTTCTGATTCCATTCACCCTTGACTGTAAAGCATCTTTACAATAAACCATTTGAAACTAAACACACTATTTTACTTATATGCCAGTGATTGAATTATGCAGAAATTCTGAAATTGCTGGAATTCCCCATTAACATACAAGACACCTCGTGAAAAGTGTGCCTGCATGTGTACAGTCATGCTTCTTCAATTACTTGAGTTGCAAGATGTATTTCTTCTCAGATCTGGGTTAACACAATAAGGAGCTGTTGTTAGATAATATACCGTTATATTAAAAACCACATCACTGAATCGGTTCTAGATTGTGTTATGTTGAGACAAGAAATTACAATGACTTACAATTATTATTGGCTTGATTTAGCAAGATACAGATACAAGATACAAGGCTGCTCATCTGTAAGAAAATGTGCAATATTTGATTCTGATTCCAATTCAAATTAGAGATCAGATTCCTACTTTGATTCTGATTTTAATCCTCATTTTGATTCAGATTTTAATTCTGATCCTGAAAAAAACAGTTTACTCAAAAAGTGAGTAAATTTACAGAGGTGCTAAATGCAGCAGCTGTTTCCATTTTAAAAAGCACTAAACATTTGTTGCAGCCATTAACTCACACACTATGAAGCCTTTCCCTTATTCAAACATGAGACCTGCATGCTCAGAAAGCATAGGCCAATACCTAAAATAATTATTTTACCAATAATTTATTCTATTATTTCACAATTCACTCACTAAACCAGACCAAACAGGTGGAAAATGAAGGGTAATCTTCTCTAAAGAATGGAGATTTATTGGCAAAGCAAAGCACAAACACAAAGCAACTGCACAAGCCATGGTTTTGTACAGAGACTCCTACACAGGTTCTCCCTTCATGCATGCTCCAAACTCTGAACTTTGCCCCAAATCCTAACAACTTTTGGCAGGGTACACACACTGAGCACCAAGCAGAACACACTCTTCTATTTGAGGATGTGAACAGAGGAGAGAGAACATGTTCTCCTCGAAGGACACAGCCGAGGGGCCAAGTCATTTGCACGTCTGTGTTTGCTTAGTGTAATGCTGTAATACTCATATCATCTTTACCAATGCCTGGGATGAGAGGAAGATGGATGGATGCAGACATAAAGAGAATGGACTATTTTTGGGCCGGTGGTTGGAAGCGGGACAGTGTGTAATGTAGATGTTAGTCAGTGTTACAGCGGACACTGAGCTGCGTGTGCTCATCTATATTTATATCAGTGGGAGTTTCCCCTTTAATCGCCTGCTGAGATTAAACCTTAACATTTCTGACTGCTAGAGAGAGAGAGAGAGAGAGAGAGAGAGAGAGAGAGAGAGAGAGAGAGAGAGAGAGAGAGAGAGAGAGAGAG
>JBBIGC010179122.1:0-14779 GCA_037576955.1 Lepidarchus adonis
TTCCTTTCCTTTCCTTTCCTTTCCTTTCCTTTCCTTTCCTTTCCTTTCCTTTCCTTTCCTTTCCTTTCCTTTCCTTCATACAGCTATAGCCCGAGGTCCAGGCCTTGTAGGAGGGGTTCTATAGGTATGCCCCACCTCTTCCCCAATACAATAAAAAAAACATTTTACAAAGCTGTATGTATTGTACATTTGAAAATATTTTGAACTCTTGTAATATTTATTTATTTATTTTTTTACATATGCCCAACCCCTACGTCATATATGGTTAGTTTTGCCCAGTATGTTTAATTAATATGCAATTTAATTAGTATGGAGTTAAAATCCCAGACATAGATTAGATACATTTGAATTTAGATTTGGATTTAATATTCAATGCAAATAAAAAATGTGCTAGTTATTTACAGATAAGGGTAGCTATTAGTGTTGGCACCAACAAATCTGATGAATTGTTTGCAGTTGTTTTTTACAAACTGAAGTGATAATCCACTGTTTTAATTAGCATGTGTTTTATATATCTATTAGTTAAGTGATGGTGAAATAAGTGGCATTGCAACAATGTTTATTTTTACACTATGAGCTGTTTATTGTATTGTCATTTATGCCAATCAACCAAAACATTAAAACTGCTGTGAAAAACATGGATTATCTTAATGATTAGAGACAAAGAAAATAAAGAAAAGTGAGCAGTGCCATTTCCTGCCCTCACCCATAGTTGAGCAAAGCACTTAAGGGCTGCACACTACCCCTGGTGTATGTGCTCACTGCTATGTCTGGATTGGAGTATTGCAAAGTTCAAGTTCACTGTTCAGAATTCCTTTTGTGCAGCACCACTGTCACCTTTACTAAACATGTCAATATGGTTTAGGTTAATTATTCCAACTTGGATGACCAGCTCAAAAGAAAAATAAATTAAATCTATTGTAGCGAAGCTGGGGATTGGTCAGCTCAGCGCCACATTTGCATACGAACTCTGAATGCTCTGTGTGTACTCTCCTGTAGAGGGCGCACTGGTTCCCGGCGCTCTCTTCAGAGCTGGTAAATAAACCGGAAGTGGGCTGCGTCCCGTATTCGAGCACTAAACCCTTGTCAGCCTTCATCATTTCCTCAATGGTTTTCCTACCGGAAAAACATCACAATGTTTTTACAGAATCATTTGCTTCTTAATTCTTGAAATGAGTTGTAACCTCTTTCCTTTAACAAAAGACCAACAATAAACATAGAAACAGCTAAATGTGTCATCTGTGGCAGGGCTGTAAAAGCAGAGTTGAGATCAGTGAATGACCTGCTTTCTTGCACCCGTGTGTACTCTGCTCATTCACTCATTGTAAGTGACCACCAGAGTCTTCTACAAGAAGACTTTTTTTTATCCTTCCTGATGCTTTAACTAGTATAACTTCTTTTTTTGTAATCATTAGAGGCCATAACATACTTTTTCTAAACCAGTGTTAGATGTTGATTTCATATCTGTTTTCAGATTTTTTCCAGCAATGTTAACTTTCTGTGTTAGTTTACACAACAATGGTTCCATCTACAGAACGGTGTCAGGCCGTTAACCCGGTTTCTTCACAAACGCTTACAGTCTGATCTTCTTCTTCCTCTGGGTCTGGATTATCATACAGCATCCAGCAGTAGTCACATCATCCTCTCATTCCAGAAACCTTGGTAACGATGCTCCATTGACTGAACATCCTGGTGAGAACGTTCTCCTTGCTCCTCACTCCCCGTACCTAGATTTTCTGGAAAGATCTCAAAGAAATTCAAAATGTTCTGGCAGAGCCATTCCACTGACTTAGACTGATTCTACCAAATATCATACAATATATCATCAGCTTCATCAAACAACTATACAAGCTGGAAATAAAACTAAACACAGATCTGAAATCAGCATGAGAACATTACAGAACCCACAGGACTTCATCTGTGATGAGAATGGCCCATTGACTTGTGTTATACATAGTATTTAACAATACTGTAATTCTTCCTGCCTTCCTGCCTTCCAGCTCTACTGTGACAATCCCAAATTGGGATCCCAGCATTAGGAACCGAATTGTTGGCTCTTATTAAACAGATGTATTGATGGGAATCTTCCCCCTCTGTGTCGCGCATTTGAGTAGCAGATGGGAGATACAGCGTCAGGGAAGGGGGGCTGGTATTTGGACCCAATAGGCAGTGAGACGGGGAGTTAGGGTCTTTCTATGCCATTCCCAGTGGGATGTGCCACACGATGGGGGGCAGGTGTGGTTGGGAACTGAATAATTACTTCTGCTTCTGCTTTTCTGCCCGTGTTAAAATGTGCACAGCATAGAAAATGTTTTAAATCTTACATGTATAGTGTTTTCCTGTTTACACTGTAGAATCCCACATTAAATGTTAATATAGCATTCATATTGCTACATAATGCAATATTACCTTATGGTAGTTGCCGGGCAAAATGACACTATAATTATCGTGATAAATTGTGGCCCCAAAAAGAGCATTTTCTGATATCGTCAGTACTTAAATGGCATTTTATTTCAAAGAGAGCATCATTAGTTTTGCTTGGTTGTACTATGTTCTGAGAAACGCTGAATAAAAATAATTTGTGCTCTAATATATATATATATTTGTTGTAAGTTTGCCCACTGGTTGCTAAGCAACAGCCTCAAAACCTTAATGATTTACAGCTGATCTGCAAAGATGAGTACATCAAAATTCTTCCTGCTATGTATGTATATAGATAGATAGATAGATACACACACACACACACACACTGTGCCACATGTGATACTCTCCATCTGCTCCTCTCTATTTGGATTTCCAGGCTGGTGTTTCTTCCACCACCACTTCCTCCCCCTCCCCCACTGAGTCACCGCCTCTGCTTCAAGATCCTTTTAATTGTCCTGTCTGTCGAGGCCACAGGTGTTGACAGCTGCTCCAGATAAATAAATAAACAGTACGCCCCCCTCCTCCCGCCTTTTTTGCTCCTGGGGAGTCCTCCTCCTGACGAACTGATTGAGAGAGCCAAAGAAATATGTTCACATTTAATCACCCCCCTGTGAGGTATGGATCATTATTTATTGCTGTCCATGACTCTGGTCTAACAAGGTTATCTGGGTGCTAGGCCGCCCTCCAGAGAATGATCTCATTAAAGCATCATAACCATTGGCAGAAGATGTTTCTCCAGGCTGATGCATCATTTTACGACCATCAGCCCAGTCAGAGGTTATGTGCTGTGTAAATGTGCTAGTCACTTATCTCTGCAAAGTGCTTTTAGGTGTTAACTCCATGAGCCTTGTAAAATGAAAGTAACCTGTGATGTCTGTCATTTGTATATGTGGTTTGCATGGAATAAACTAGGCCTGTGTGATAGGGCGGTGGAATTGGACACTGCTGATGACTGACCAATGTTGAAGCGTTGTGACTTGCTAAACTAGCCACTTGAGTGACACCTCACTGCAGCTATGAGGCCTCCTGGGCTGGTTGTCGGAGTGATACTACACCACAACTATGACGCTTCCCCGGCCGGTCTCTTAAAGGAAGCGACACCACAGCAATGAGGCCTCTGATACTATACTGCAGATACCCAGCTCCCTTCCCCTGTGGCTAAGGACTCATTCTCAGTAATCTATGTGGTCTGGGACCTTTCTTTTTTGTTCAAATAATAAAATTGAAAACCTTCATGAGCCAATACAACATATTGAAATATACAGTGAGGAACATAAGCACTTGAGATTTTGAGCAATAAACTTCTTCCCTCAGTCAGAGAACTGATGACGGGTCTTCCAACATGACAATGACCTGAAGCACACAGCCAGGAGAACCAAGGAGTGGCTCCGTAAGAAGCATACCAAGGTTCTGGAGCAGCAGTGCAATACAAATAAATTCTTTAAAAATCACACAGTGTGATTTCGTGATTTTTTTTTTTCACAGTGGGAACACACCTACAATGGGAATTTCAGATCATCCTTGATTTCTAAGTGGGAGAACTTGCAAAATTGCAGGGTGTTCAAATGTTTAGGTTCCTCACTGTTTTGGGCACATTATGGGTCCCAGGATAAAATTCTTGCAACTGGAAACTCACACTTATCTATTCAGTTTAAATTTTCAGTTGCATGTGTGTGTGTGTGTGTGTGTGTGTGTGTGTGTAGTGTATGTGAGAGCACATGTGTGTGTTTTCCCTTTTTCCATGAAACTGCCAGCAGTTCTAGTAACACACACCTTGCACATGTCTCTTCTGCTTCCAGTTGCCATCTATTACCACATATAGCACCATCTACTGTGTAGGGCAGTTAATTTATTGTGTAGTTGGCAACACATTGTCATTTTTATTGTGATTTTTAAAGAGCATAAAGTCTAAACTAGTTAGGTTGGTGTAAAAAATTGATGCAGGAGCTGAGATGTGTCATTGTGGAGGTCACTGTGTTCACCAGCAGCTGGCAGCTGCACCAGGCTGATTACCGCAGGTCAGCTGTTTAGGTCAGGGTCAGGGATCAACGGTCAATCACTCCTTCACTCGTCTCAGGAAATGGACCTTTCTGTCTGTATGATGAAATAAAGCTTTATTAAAGATACGAGGGGCATTAGGTGGGTGTCTTTGCATAGCGTCTAAAGGCTCAGGACACTCAGTGAAGAATATTTATATTTATATTTGAATAAAATTTATATTTGAATAATATTTTTGTATTTGAAATGCTTTGAAATGAAATAACTGAGTGTGTTTTTGTGGTGGATACAGTGCCACGAAAGAGACAAATTGTCAGTGTTTGGATTTAAAGATGCAATTGTCAGGGATACGAGCAGTGCAAGACTTGCCCACTGGTTGCTAAGCAACAGCCTCTATACCTTAATGATTTACAGCTGATCTGCAAAGAGGAGTAAAAATATTTATTAATTAAGGGGAAATTAACTCCTGCCCCCAGCAGTGGGCACGAGTTGCTCAAGTGTTGAGGAATTGAACCCACAACCCTTCAGTGGCAAACCCACTTCTCAGGTGCTGGAGGCTGGTATCCAGCACAGTTTGGTAGTCTCCCTCCTCAAACACGTTCACTCTGCCTGGAAATTAACAGATGATATAAACCTGAGTGTGTCTGAGCAGGAACATCATCAAATTGTTCAGGACTCTAGTCCTCCAGGACTGGAATTCGACTCCCCTGCGACCATGCAAAGAACACTCAGTCAGAAACAAGGTCAACTTGACAGACCACCAAGAAAGGAAATACTTCACATGGACTATCCTGACTTAACAGTAACAGACATGGATCATTTCAGAAACTGGAGACAACTTACACCAGAATCAACATCAACAGATAATAATCTTGACTTTCCTAACCACTTATTTAATTCGGTTCACGAGGAAGATGGAGCAGAACTGGACAGGAGGCTAACCCATCACAGAGCCACACAGAGAGGAAACCCATTTAGAAACCCAATTTAGAGTAGTCAACCTAAACCACAAGCTTTTGGACAGTTGAAGAAAACCCACATAAACCCAAGGAGAGTTTGTATAGAAAGGCACCCGTCCCAAACCCAGGACCTTCTTACTGTGAGGCGACAGCACAAACCACAGCACCACCCTTCTAGAACGAACACAAGCATGTAAATACTCAATGTAGACTAAGCACACTCGTGAAAGAACCTGGGACTATTAATCAGACACAGGTGAGACAAGGCAGGCTAAACACAGGCATTAGGCTACAAAACAAACAGGCAGGGTTGACAAAATAGAACAAGGCCCATAAAACAGGGCTAACCTCACTGAAGTGGATTTATGATCACTTTCATTTTTATTTCTTTAAAAATATGTGATAACTCTTTGCTGTAGTTGTTTATAAGGCTTTACGACACCTACATAAGCCCTGACATAAACATACATAAACATGGTATCTAAACTTTTGCAAGTGCATTCGGGAAAAACACAGTGTTTATTTTCATTAGTGTCTCACTTGTTTCCACAGAACCTAAATGTGTCAATAGTTTTTATGTATATTGCATTTTATAGTTGAAATTAGGAACTAAGTAGAACAGGTGATTGTTATTGTATATGACGCTTAGATGCTACAGGTACAAATTTCAGAAAAAGTCTCAATGTGTGGATTGGTTTATTAACTTGACCAAGGACATAAAGTAAATATAAAATGTTATAATACTTCTACTTTTTATTTGAAACATCAAACATAATAATTTATTTATGTTGATTTCATAAGTTATAAAATAATTACGGACTCTACACAAATGACTAGTCATTGTTCAGATGCAGAGCACATACCTTTTTCAAAGCTGGGACTGGAAACTTGATTTGTGTGGCCATTTATATATACAAATTCTATGAGCATAATACATGAACATTTGACTTCGAAATGCCATTTTCTTGAAGTGAGACAGAAATCAAAAATTGCCATTTTTGGCTATATTTATGATCATAACTAAAATATGGAACATCATTTTGCCTTGAAATTTTCTGCCAATCAGAAGCTGTCATACCTGCACCTGTTAAGTGTGGGAAATGCATGGTAGTAGTTATTATTTTTTATTTATCATCATATAACATTAAAAAAGTAAAAGTACAAATACTGTGTTTTTGCCAATTGCTTTAACTCTTTTTTTTTTTTTTTTTTTACTTTGGGTGAATCCTAGTGCAGAACATTGTAGAGATCCAAACAGAAGGAGTTCCACCATAACAGAAACTTATTCGCATCATCCCAAACCATAACACGAAAAGCTGGACTGAGCTTTGCTTCGAACCCTCTCTCTATGACAGGTGCAGATGATCTATGCTCTACAAAGTTTTTGGATAACTGAGAGCGCATCACATGAGTGAAGCCATAGATATATGTAATCTAAATGCTAATGCCACTAGCCAGCTTTAGCTCCTCCTGTAACTGGGCACATTTTTCTCCCGGCCTTATGCAACTTAGGGAAATGATATTCATTCTCCAACTTAAATTTCCCTCACATCTCTCCCCTCGGCCCTCACAAATCAATCCCAGCAGGTGTTCTGCTGTCTGTCTGCTATTACACTGTCTGTTTGTGATGGAAATGCTGTGTGGGACATTGCTGGAGGGAGTGTAAAATTGTGCTAAACAATTTCAAAGGGAAGAGATGATTACTTACGTGTCTGGTAATTTATGTCTGGTTTCATGAGTGATGTTTGATGCAGGCTTGCTATCTTCCTACCTCTGTCTCCTTCTCTTTTGAGCAGATCGCAGTGATGACAGTGACCCTTTTCCCAGTGCGGCTGCTATTTGCTGCTTTCATGATGTTGCTGGCTTGGCCGTTTGCGTTTGTGGCCACTGTGGGCCGCTCTGAAGATGCAGTGGAGCCACTGTCTTGGTGGAGATGGTGAGTGGGGGACTCGGATTATACAACCACATTTGTAATAATGTTGATGTTGTTCCAGCAGTTGCAATGCAGACAGGTGGAATCCATAAGCTGTATAAGGCCTTGTCCACACTGGCGGTTAAATCCTGGATAAATGAACGTGCTCTGAGCGACCTAGGCGTTTTGTAGCGGCGTTTGACTGACTTCGGTATGGCGTTACATTGGCGTTTGGTTATCTCTGTTGAACGCCAACCTGCAGCCCAGACTGCAATGCTGTGTTTGTACCTGTGGGGGCAGTAATGAGGAAGCCCTGTCTGTCTGTCTGTCTGTCTGTCTACAAATATAAAACGTCACCGTATGTGGAGAATTTTTGAAATTAACTCCAATGTATAATCACAGAATAGAATGTTTCTAACTTTATTAGAGCTGAACCTTGTAAAAATCCTCTTGATACAGTGATGTAGGCAGAGAAAACCTCACTGTCATTAGCAGGTTCACCCTCTGACTGCACAGCGCATGAAGAATCATGGGATATATTCCATCCTTCATAAAGGTAGATTTATTCCATGTAAATGCAATGTAGACCTTTTCTTTGCTCTCTTCTGGATTTCTGCAGAAATTGACGCCATCAAAACACTCCAGCTCCAGCTCTCACATCCCATGTGGACAGACTGATTTGTTCCAATGTGCAAAAACACTGTTGCCATTCAATTCACGCTCACCTGACGTCACAAACATCAGAAAAATGCTTGAGTCAGGGCCTTAGTCATACACTTCACTCATTATGACACTGGCATTGCTGGGCTTTAAGTGCACATCATTTACTGATATGAATATATACAGTATCTCACAAAAGTGAGCACACCCCTCACATTTTTGTAAATATTTTATTCTGGCTTTTCATGGAACAATAATGAAGATATGACACTTTGGTAAAATGTTTATTGTCCACTCAAAAGAATTCAACACACTCTTTCCAGCAATGTCCCACACTGCATTTCCATCACAAACAGTGTAATAGCAGACAGACAGCAGAACACCTGCTGGGATTGATTTGTGAGGGCAGAGAGGAGAGAAGTGAGGGAAATTTAGGTTGTAGAATGGCCATCTTTATGTAGAGCAATGATTCTTTTTTTTCCAGAACTTCAGAGAATCATTTTCCATGAGGTGCCATTCTGAACTTTCCGTGACCAGTATGAGAGAGTGAGAGAGTGATAAAATCACATTTAACTCACCTACTCACCAATCACACCTGATACCTTGTAAAACTAATAAGTCACATGACACCAGGGAGGGAAAACGGCTAATTGGGCACAATTTGGCCATTTTCACTTAGGGGCTACTTGTTGTCAGTGATTTAGACATTAATGGCTGTGTGTTGAGTTATTTGGATGGGACAGCAAACTTACAATGTTATACTTTTTTTTTTTACCAGTTTTATGTGAAGGTTTTTCAACTTTGCAACGACATAAATACACCCATGTCTTGTAGTTAGTAACAATGTTGTTCTCCTTTCCACACTCTCTAGGCTGGTGGACCTGGCTTTGAAGGCCATAATGAGGACTATGTGGTTTTCTGGAGGTTTCCATTGGGTGCGGGTGAAAGGCAGGCCGGCTCTTCCGTGTGAAGCACCCATCCTAACACTGGCACCACATTCCTCATACTTTGATGCCATTCCTGTGACCATGTCCATGGCCTCTGTCGTGATGAAGGCAGAAAGCAGGGACGTTCCTGTCTGGGGCAGTGAGTCTGGGCCTTTGTCTTTGATTGAATAGCTGACTTCTCAAACAGAGATATGGGGTAGATATCAACAAAGTGTTTTATGAATGTAAAGTGCAGAAATAGAAGGCATTGTTAGTCTACTAACAATGTACAGAGTGTATTGTGACGGGTTTCCAGAGTGGAAATCTGTTGACGGAGAAAGAAGAACACTTACACCAAGTGCAACAAACATGACACGGCCCATTTCCGGCTTTATTACCGGCTTTGACAAAAGCTTCCGAAACCTGTGCGCCCTCTGTAGGCAGAGTTTGCACTACACTTTTGCCATGGTGTGTCCAGACTGATGGCAGCTGGCTGGCTCACCCAAGTCACACCAGGGCACCTAGTAATACTGATACACTTTATCACAGTGACACAACTTCACCCTGGAACACAGAAACACTCCAACAAAACCCTGTAAACCCTCAAACCCATGATGCTTTGCGGCAGATGGAGTGGCAGCTCCCTCCCAACATTGCTACAGTATTTTACATCTACATCCACTCGATACGAGAACAATATGCCTCCTTGTTAATCAGCTGATTCTGCATTTCAGTTTTAGTAATTGAACACTTGGTTCCCCTGTAGTTTGTAAGCATTTGCATCTCAGATCTGTTATCTCCCAACCAAAGACATAATGCACGCCAGATTATAGCCAACAATAGAAAAAATTAGACATTCTACAGTAATTACAGTAATTGAAAACCTATAGACAAATTCCAGTTTAAGGGAAACACCTGAATAAATAAGTGGAGAAACATATACAGTAAAAATGCTTACAGGTCATTGTATTGCCAATATCAAATAAGCACCCTTTCATCATCCAAGTCATTTTACATAACTTGTAAATGGTATATTTAAAAAAGATGCTACAATTGTAGCTTCTATAGTAACATTGTGCATAAACAGTAAAAACATTTGTGGATAATTATAAATCATGAATGCATTTTTATGAATAATTATGAGAATGATTTGTTCAGAATTTCTATCAAATATTCTACAAACATAAATAAAATTTTTTAATGCTTTTCCAGCAAGTATTTAAAAAAGATTCTATGTTCTATATCTATTTATTCTATCTAAAAATGTATCTTTTAAATATAAACTCATTGAGAATGTATTACTTGCAAACAATCAAAAAAATTTCACACTTAAACACACAATTTAAGGTTTTACCTTTTCAGAAATGTTGTCCGGAGTCATATTTATAGCAATTTCATGCAATAAAAGTTTGTTAGTGAGCACTCAGACATCTGGTCCTCATTACCACTGTAAAGAGTTTTGTCTCAGTAAGTTGCTTTAGGACAAGACATTTCACACAAATATATGTGTATACATCATAACTATCTAAATATACATACATTTTTAGAAATTGGTTGCATTTTCTTTAAATTCTGAAGATATTAATGTTAGTATCACACCAAAGAAATTGAATGTGTATTAAGTTTGCATTATTACCACAGTAGCTCATTTATACAGTAGCAAATTGCCAAGTATTTATTTACTATAGTTATTAAATAAATCTTGTTGACTTTGAATTTTTCCCCAATACATTCCCAAAACCAACGTGTGCTCAACTTTGTGATAGATCCCTACTGATCTTAAATAATATGTAACAGTTTTCATTCCCGTGTTTGCTGCAAAGTTAAACAGTCTTCTCCTTTCTCTGTGCTCTTGTCTTCCAGCGCTCATAAAGTTTATCCGGCCGGTGTTTGTGTCCCGCTCAGATCAGGACTCTCGCCGGAAGACTGTGGAGGAGATCAAACGCAGAGCCTTCTCTGCTGGAGAGTGGCCTCAGGTAACACACACTTACGCACAGAAAGTAAGAGAGAGAACTGGTAACACTTTAGTACGTTCTGTTTTCTGTTTCATAGTTAATAGGTAACTATGCAACTAAGCAAGAAAGAATGAGGTATTGTGAGGCTTGAAGGAAGTACAGAATGCAGGTGCAAGCTGATGTTCTTTAATTTACTGGAACTTCAAAGCATGTCAGAGTCCTGGACTCTTTTAGCACTACCAGGTTGTAATAGCTGTAACACTAACCATCTGTATTTAATGCACTAGAATTGTTTGTAGCATTTAATGATGAAGAGGAATGTGTTGGACTCTTTCTAGCTCTCCCAGATAGTAATGTACTCTATATAGTTCATGTTGTCGCGCTCACCATCTGTATTTATTGACTTAAACTAACTTGTTGAACTAACTTGTCCACTTGGTGGACATTGTTGGTATAAAGAGAAGAAAAGGGCTGAAAACGACTTCATTTATTTCAGGTGATTGGTGTGCTTCTCGGTTGCAGTACCAGCATTCATTAGCTGACATTATTATATAAAGTTGGTCTGTAGAGCGAGCATTACAGTTTACTAAAGACTTGTTGGCCACATCAGTGATTGGATCACAGTGTAACTGCCTTTACTTTGAGCAAATTTGTTTTACTTCTGGTTCACTTTGCCACTCAGTGCGGTGTTCTGGTGGGAAAATGACATTAGTGCTATCACCTTGTATAGCAGAGTAGACCCAGCAGTGGCACAATTTTAAAAAATGTATAAAACTTTTGTTACACAACATCACACTTAAATTTTTAATAACGTTAAGCTTTAAAATGGGTGAAATTACTTTAACAGTTTAAGTCTTCATTCAACAATCTTCAGTACATTTCAAGATTGTTTATTGGTAATGCAAGTATAACATGTAGTGAAATGTACCCTGAACAATAGAGGTAATCAAAACTACAAGAGAGAAGAAAGTTAAGTAATACAAAAATAGAGAGAAAAATGTTAACATATGTTAATAAATGATAAGAAATGTAAACAATAACTCTTCTGTAATAACTGTAAAATGTCTGAATATAAATTATTATTTGTTGTAAAGTGAAGAGTGATATTGCTGAGTCCATACAGACAAAAGGAGCAAACAGAAGCAGGCTGCATTCACTTTTTTTCATTGCTCTTTATTTAGACTCATACTTTTATTTTTACATAGACTCTTCATAAATTGTTATAGTGTATATAAATCATGTTTTTACATGATTTGCAGCTGTTTGTTATGTTCTAATAGCAATGGTCCAAACTACAGTACATTTTAATGTAGGGTGCCCAAACTTATTATTATTATTATTATTATTATTATTATTATTATTATTATTATGATGTTTTTATTTTACAATTTTTGTTCAATTTATGGCAAAAAAATTAGTATGCATTAATGTTTGCTGAAAATATTGTGAATTTCTTATTTAAAGAAAATGGGCCCTCACTATCCTTCCAGTTGTTAATAGTGCATAGAACAATTCTTAACCCAATTTTAATAGTTTTAGCACCTTTAGCACCTTAGAATTTTATTTTTTGCTTGATTCATGACAATAATTTGACCCTTCTTAAACAGATTAACATCTTTTCCAGGATGTGTCTTCTGACATGGTTGTTTAAGTAATGAGAAGCTACTCACGGCATCAGTTTGAGTTAAATAACATGTTGCCAGCTGAAATATAATCATCCATGTAGTAATTATCCAATGAGAGGATCTTACCTATTTGCTTTGTTAAATTCAAGTGATGACCTTTTTGGGACAGATATTGATATTTGGGACAGAGTGTATATTGATTATTTTGTCATTGTCTAAATGAAGTATTGTACCTCCAGAACTTGTGAATTTCAGAGAAAACTCTAATCAAAGTTTTTTAAATCATTGGTCATAGAAAGTTCTTGTGCTGATGATTTTGTATAAGAATACACATTAAAGTAAAGAATGTTTTGTCCTTCTCCAGAACGTACTGAATATTTGGGCCTGCATCCATCAGAGTGTTTTATTACAATGATCCATGTTTTTCTGCTGCATCATTTCCTGCAATAAACATTCACTCATCGCTGGGATTGTGTTTTAGATAATGATCTTTCCAGAGGGGACGTGCACCAACAGAACCTGCCTCATTGCTTTTAAGCCTGGTATGTATTCTCACTGTGTCTCCATCACTTTCCATCACTGAAATTAAAAACAATATAAAACATTACAATCAATGCAAATAAACACAAATTCAGTAAAAGGTAGAGATCTTTAGTTCCTTGTTTATTTGATGTATCTGATTAATATACAGTACTATGCAAAAGTCTCACACATTAAAATCATTTCTCTCAGCATTAGGAGCCATTCTGCAGCAAGAACACAAGTTAATATTAGAGTGAAAGAACAGTAAAAGAATTGAGAGTCTAATCTGTGTAAAGATGTGTAAAAGTCATTGATATGTTGTGAGCTGGTTAGAAGAACAGGTTTGGTTCCAGAAATCTTCTTTTCAGGCCTCCTGTCATTGCCTGGATGTGAAACCTCAGCAGAAGCTGGTTTAATGGAAGGACTGATTGAGGCCAAACCAGGGATTTGATGGCAATGACATTTTCTAGAAATGGTGAAGCCAACAAACTGATACATAAAGTTAGTGTTTACTGTGTTACTGTTATTTACAATTATACTAATATTAATGTTTTGTTGGAGGAAAAAAAAATCAAATATAAAATTACAACTTTTGCACAGTACTATTAATACTAATATATACCCTGATAAATAGCGTTAAATGTAATTTTGTACAGGTGTGTGTTTGTGTGTGTGTGTGTATGTGTTTGTGTGTGTGTTTGTGTGTGTGTTTGTTTGTGTGTGTGTGTGTGTGTGTGCATGCTGTGTCTCTTCTCCTGTGGTGCATTAAAGTTCACAGAGCTGAGAGGTTCAGCCGTTTGGCTTCCTCTTCCTGACCGCACTGTCCAGTCATGTTATGTCGTGGTGATCCACTCCCACCCATCGCATATTGTGCTCGGGCTGTGCTCTTAATCCCCCTTTTTGTCTTCTCTCAGCTCTCACTTGTTTTCCTCCTGTCTGCCTGTCGGATTTTGTTTTCTACATCCCTTAGTTCTGGTGGTTTCACTGTGCCAGTACACACTGTTGGGGGAGGTCTAAAGCCAGACCCCTTTTCACAGCAAAGCCCATTCCAGAGAGCTGGCATACGACCCAGAACGGTCTGCTGCAGGCACATACAGGACCTGACCCTAACTCTGACCATCACTTTAGTATGTGTCCAGCAGCAGTCTCATCATAGATTGATCATTAGACTATCGATCTATCGATTATTATATTGATTATATTTTCACTGTTGAGCTATCTAATGTCTGTGATTGTTAAAAAAAATATTTGAAATTTTCCCCTAATGCACCTCATTTGGGTGTTGTGAAAAGGTAGAGCTGCATAATCATTTTTAATGCTGGCCTCTGCCAAACAGATATGAAGGAAAATTATGTAGTGTATTTTGCTTAATTTTCTCCACTGTCATGTTCAATTACAATGCCTCTATCAAGCACAATGCTACCAATATCAAGAAGGTGAAGTCGACTGTAATGTAATGTAAAGTGTAGTGTATTGTAGTGTAGTGTAATGTATTTTAGTCTAGTGTAATGTAGTGTAATGAAGAGTAATGTAGTGTAATATATAGTGTAACGTAGTGTAGTGTACTGTAGTGTAGTGTAGTGTAATATGTAGTGTAATGTAGTGTAATGTAGTGTAATGTAATATGTAGTGTAATGTAATATCTAGTGTAGTGTAATGTAGTGTAGTGTAATGTAGTGTAATGTAATGTGTAGTGTAATATGTAGTGTAGTGTAATGTAGTGTAATGTGTAGTGTAATATGTAGTGTAGTGTAATGTAGTGTAATGTAATGTGTAGTGTAATATGTAGTGTAGTGTA
>JBBIGC010179140.1:0-14777 GCA_037576955.1 Lepidarchus adonis
TAACAATATCATTGCTGTTACTTATGTAAGTTAATAACGCATCCCTGTGTTTCTGTGTTATATCGATATGTACTTGTTGTGCGATATATCGATTATCGTGATATTGCGATATTATCGTTATCGTGAACTACATATCGCATATCATATCGTGAGATACCCTGCGATTCCCACCCCTACTTTATATAGAGCAAAAATTATTTTATTCAGATCCACAGAGAGTTCTTTACCATGAGGAGCCATGTTGAACTTCCAGTGACCAGTATGAGAGAGTGTGAGAGTGATAACACTAAATTTAACACACCTGCTCCCCATTCACACCTGAGACTTTTTAACACTAACGAGTCACATGACCCGGGGGAAAAAATGGCTAATTGAGCACAATTTGGACATTTTCACTTAGGGGTGTACTTACTTTTGTTGCCAGTGGTTTAGACATTAATGACTTATTTTGTGGGGACTGCAAATTTACACTGTTATACAATCTGTACATTGATTACTTTACATCATATCAAGAGCCATATCTTCAGTGTTGTCCCATGAAAAGTCAGAATAAAATACTGGGGTGTACTCACTTTTGTGAGATGCTGTATTTATTACTACACTTATGATGAGTCTTAAATGAGTCTTTTGATCTGGAAAATATATTGTTTAACCTGAAATGAGCACAACATGAGAGTTAATTTAAGATATAATTAGTTAAATTATGCTTGATGCCAATTTAATATTGTGCCAAAAATAGAGTAACACCACTGTGTGAACTGTATGTTTCCTGACGTTTCACACTGGGGCATGAATGTCATTGAGTTCAGGTTTATGAATATTGAATAATAACTGGCTGCACCACACATGGAGGACTCAATGCTTTGGGGCAGCCATGGAAAAATATGGGTGGAGTGAGTAAACCGCTCCTCCCACATCCACGGCTGAAGTGCTCTAACCCCGCCCCCTGTACAGGTGAGTGTCATGAATGGGTAAAATGCAGAGGCAGTGTGGCACATTATCTGACTTCCACTTGCTACATCCCTAAATCCGATCACGGTCTGATGTATGTCCTCCTGCGACTGCGCTCTGGTGACTTGGTGCAAGTGAACAAAACAACCAGTGTTGATTCAGGGCTTTGTGAAGACTTTACGTCCAAAAAAAACTGCATAAAAACTGCCGCCAGCAGGAAAATGATCTTGGCTCTGAATATAGGGGCAGAAACGAACCCTTATCATTCGTCACTGAACCCGCTAACGTCCCGCACGGGCAACCGTCCCACACACAGAGTCTATTGTCTGTGGGAGTTCGTGCAAAGCTGATGTTCACTGATAAGAGCGAGCAGGTTCAAGCTAAACTCCAGATTCTCTTACGTGTGTGTGTGTGTGTGTGTGTGTGTGTGTGTGTGTACCTGTTGTGGAGCAGCTATACTGAGGATACTGGGTAAAAGCAACAGCTCTCTCTATTCCATCCTTCTCCATCTCCTCGATGGCCTCCTCGGTCAGCGGGTGCACGTAGCGGAAGCCGATGTAGAACTTGTGTGGAGCTGTGAGGCAGAAGAGAGGGAGAGGATTCAGAATCATCAGCCATAACATTAAGACCACCGCCAGATGAAGTGAACCATTTCATTACATTATTATTATTAATGTATTATTTCATCACAGTGCCATCTGTCAGGGTGGGATATATATTATGCAGCAGAAGTTGAAAAGCTGGAAGCATAATGTAAAGCTTTATGTCACGTTCGTTCATCCCCTTCTCAATAAAACTAGCGAACGAGTGATTAGTCGACGATGAACGTGTGACAGGTTGAATGATGAGGGTTTAATTGTATTTATGTATTTTTTAATCCCAAGTTATTTTTGTTATAGTTCGTAGTTATTTATATATTTAGATTATAGATATATTTATATATATTATAGATTTTTATCTTGCATGTGTTAGTAATGCAGCATCGTCCTCTTTCCGAACCAATGAGAAGAGAAACTCTTCCTCCCATTCACTGTGAATATTATACATGTTCTTGCTCAATACTGACCGTCAAACTAGAATAGAACAGAATTGACCTAAACTTATCTGAATGCGGTTTTTATTTCGTCATTTTAAATCGATATAAATGCAAATGTGATTATAGAAAAATAGCAACAGGATCAAATGTTATTTTAGATGCTGCTCATTGGTGAGTTTTTGGAACAGGTCCATGGGCGCCTCGTGGTCCTTGGGGGCACCCTGGTGCCCGTGGGCACAATGTTAGTAACCCCTGGCCTAGAGCATCTCCAGAACAGCAGGTCTGCAGTAGTTAGTACCTACCAACAAGGGTCATGGGCACCCAAGTCTCACTGCTGGCAGCCGCTCAGGTGTAGAGAGTGTGGTCTGATCCCAAATTGGAGCAGTGCAGCACAGTTCTACACAGTACCTACTCAACATTAAGCAGGTGGTTTTAATGTTATGGCTGATGTATGTAAAATGTATGATGTATGTAAAACAGATGGTTACTGCCCTGAAATCCGTATAAAATACTGAGTATTACACTTACGCCTGAACCACAACTGGTGCACCACTGTGCCATGAACGGTATAATCCCCGAGCGCACACACACACACACACACACACACAGCGTGATCTTAGTCACAATGCGACGGGGAGTAAACCCCAGTAAAGCTCAGTGTGTGAGTGTGTGTGTGTGTGTGTGTATGTGTGTAACGATGCATGAAACGATAATGGTGCTGGACTTCTACCAGAACCTGGAGAAGCTTTTGGGCCTGAAACTGGTTCCAGTCTCATGGAGAACCCTCACTGCTGGTAGAGGAGATACAGTCTTGGAGACGTCTGGTTCCATTCACCACCACTGTACAGAACTCCCAGTCTGAACCAGTTCACACCATTTGAAGGTCACCCAGCATGCACCACTCTGCCCTCGGTTTTATCTGTACTGAGTGTGTCAGTGGGAGAGAGGGGCGTGCGAGCCACTCCCGTGCAGCTTATCATCTCCCACTCCCTCCCACACACCAACGGGCATGTCCAGCCACGGTCCAGAGAAAGCTCTGGTGGATTCCATCTGCATGGTGGCTGTTAAGGCTTTATTTGGGGATCCTGGGCGTTCCGTGAACACACACACACACGCACGCACGCACGCACACACACACAGTCAATGCCAGAGTTGGTCAGTTACTAGGAGATGACTCAACACTTCTCCAGCTGGTGAAACGCCCTGGTAGCAGGAGGTGCCTGCAGATAGCGTATCTGACATGGACCACAACCATGAGCTCCAACTGATTTACAGCTTCAGACTATTCTCTGTTCCTCTGTGAAGAACCCACAACCTGCTGGGTCAGTGTTAAATCAAGAAAAAGAAGAAGAACTAGTTCTAGTTCCACCAGTTCACCAGCTGGATCCGGTTTGGCACTAGCAAGGAGAACAGTCTACACCCCTCAGCCAGAACAGTAAGATCTGATTGGCTGATGAGTGTTTGCAGTCATTCAATTACTTTTGAGCAACAGAAGTAACTGCAGCGAATTACCCAGTAATATGCGCAGCACAACCACAAGTCTGCTCCACCTTTATAAAGAGCTGAATTTTTTATAGCTTACAGTAAGTCATACTGAGTCCTAAACCACACCCACAAGTTTTCTTCACCTTTATAAAGATCTGGATGTTTATAGCTAACAGTAAGTCATGCTGTGTCCTAAACCACACCCAAAAGTCTGCTCCACCTTTATGAAGAGCTGGATGTTTATAGGTCACAGTAACTCACACTGTGTCCTAAACCACACCCACAAGTCTGCTCCACCTTTATAAAGAGCTGGATGTTTTTAGCTAACAGTAAGTCATACGGTGTCCTAAACCACACCCACAAGTCTGCTCCACCTTTATGAAGAGCTGGATGTTTATAGCTAACAGTAAGTCATGATGTGTCCTAAACCACACTCACAAGTCTGCTCCACCTTTATGAAGAGCTGGATGTTTATAGTTGACGGTACTCACCCGTCTCTGGGCACATCTCATCCAGTAGTTTGACCATGCCCTCCCCCTGCATGGTGGTCCAGGCTTTGATGGGGGATCCTCCACCTATCTTACTGTACTGCTCCTGGATCTTGGGCGTGCGGCGCTTGGCTATGAAGGGGCCGAGTTTACTGCAACACAGATCACAGAGGAACAGCTTCAGTGTCGGGTTGAGGAACAGCACCCGCATGAAACGCTTCTTCTGCCGTCTCTCCACCCGGCCCCCGGGGCGCACTTACTTCTGCACAGGAAACTGCATCAGGTCGGTGTCCATGAAAAGTCGTAACAGGAAATCATGAACGTCTTCAAGCTTCTCTGGTCCTCCCATGTTCAGCATCAGAACTCCAGTCTTGGGTTTTCTGAAAGACATGTGTGGAAGAGCTTTACACTGGGGCTTGAAAGTTTGTGAACCCTTTCTATAATTTTTATAAATGATAAACATCCTCTGATTTTGAACAGTATATGACGAAAAAGTTCGTTAAAAAAGTTGTGACACAAACATTATTTTTGTTCATCCAATAACATCATCTACTTTAATGACTTGTTATATTCATTTTAATAATTCAAACAAATAATATGTCATTATACAGGAGGTCCTCGACTTATGAGGATTCATGGTTACAATGCTGCCCCAAAACCTTTAAAAAAATTTTTTTTAGAAATGGTGTGAAAGTCAAAGTTAATATAATAAAATGCTCAGAAAAGAGCTAAACAGAGCCTCAGATCAGTGAATGTCTTATTATAAATATATTTTATTTATTTTATACTTATATTATATATATTTTATATTATATATATATATATATATTCTTTATCTATTATATCAATGATGTCACAGTCATTGATCAAATAAATAAGCTAATCAATTAAACAGCTACATAAAAACAATCAATAAATAATTCAATTAATTAATTTGGTGAAAAATTAAGAAGAAAAAAAAAACAAAGTGTAGAATCAAAATATTATATCACGAGAGTGGTGCCGATAATTATTCGTTTAATAATTATATTATTATTGGATTATTACAACAGCTCGCTCTTCTCTTTCGGAAATTGTACAGGAGGTCAGAGAGGAGGAGGCGCAGCAGAGACTCCTGCACGTATCACCTCCCGTCTGTTTTACAGTCACAATAACATCGTGGCCCAAACACAGTGACCACATTGTATTGTGACCTGGGGCTAATAGTGAGCAGGTTCCCCTCAGGATCAGCCATTACATTAAGACCACCTGCCTAATAGTGAGTAGTTACCACTTCTCTCTGTGTGTGTGTGTGCGCACGTGTGTGTGTGCGCACCTATGTGTACGTGTTTCCTTGATGCATCTGTAACAGTAAATGAGGAAGCATCCACTTCCTGTCACACACACACACACACACACTATATGACAAAAGGCTAACATTAGGACAAGCCATTTGACCCCTGCTACCACTTCCTGTGTGTGTGTGTGTGTGTGTGTGTAGACAGGATGTGGGTGCTCCCTCATTTACTGTTACAGATGCATCAAGGAAGCACACACACACACACACACACACACACACACACACACACCCAAACAGGGATCACATTAGGACAGTCTCTTGAACCCCTGCAACCACATCCTGTGTGTGTGTGTGTGTGTGTGTGTGTGTGTGTGTGTGTGTGTGTGGATGGAGGAGCCTCCACATGCAGATGGCTCCAGAAGGAAGGAGTGTGAGTCCACAGATAAAAGCTTGTGTAAGACTCCAGTCCTCACAGTCCCTCCCTCAGCACCTCCTCATGTGACTGCACCTGCCTCGTGCAGAAAACCAGAAAATCAGCCGCTGCTTCCTGCTTTTCCAACTCAGGATCATTGTTTCACGTTTTTCAGGAACAGAGAGAAAATAAGGTGGTTTACAAAAAGTCCTACACACTTTAACCACAACAGAGCAAATCAGTTTTCACTGCCTCATCTGCAACCAGTGCACAATACTGCTGCTCCTCACCCGTGTGCAGGAGAAAACACACTCCTCTGTGTACGACAGCGCTGAACGGAGAAAAAACACTGCTCTCAACAAACATATCTGCCCATCGACAGTTTACTACAGATCCTGCTGACAAACCATAATGATGAAAACTAAACCAAAAGAAAAACTGCATAAACAAGCAGAAGCACCTCATCACATCTGTGAAACATGGTGGTGGAAGTGTCTGGTTTGGGCCCATTCTGCTGTAATAACAGTAACCGTTAACAGTCCTGCACATCGACTCAGGAGTTTTGTTGATGGAACAATGAATTCTGATCTAAACTGGAGAATTTAAAAAAAGAAAACATCTGTCCATGAAGGATAAAGGAGGAAACACAGCAACATCTGGGAGCTGAAGCTGTTCTGTATGGAGGATTCGGCTAAAACTCCTCAGAGTCGATGTGCAGGACTGATCAACAGTTACCGCACACGTGCAGCTACAGTTATCACTGCACAAGCTGAACTCACCACACAACGAAAACAGGTTCACTTACTCTTGCCACAGACAGACATGTGACTTTTATTCATAAATAGAAGAGCAAATATAATAATTGTGTCATTTTGAATAAAAAAAACAGACATTGTTAAAGGGTTTATAGACATAGCACCACTGTACATTACTTTGGCTGGAGCTCAGTGTAAAATATTACTGTATAGCTCTTCATGGGTCTGTCTGTGTATGTACTGTATTCAATATAATTATATTTTATTATTTCTACTTGTTCATCTCCTTTTATACCTTTACATTTCATTATTTTTACTTGTTTATTTCCTTTTATAGCTTTTTATTTATTGTATTCCTTTTTATCTTATTATTTCTACTAATTAATTTCTTTTTAAACCTTTTTATTTCCTTTTATACCGGTTTATTTACTACAGTCCTTTTTATTTCCTTTTATACCTGTTTATCTTATTATTTCTACTCGTTTATTTCTTTTTATACCTTTTTATTTACTGTATTCCTTTTTATTTCCTGTTTATTTGATCATTTTTACTTGCTTATTTCCTTTATTACCTTTTTATTTCATTTTTAGGGAAGTAGCTGAACATTAATCCTGTAACGGACTGTAACTCTGTTGTTTTTCAGACAGAATGGGATCTTTGTGGATAAAATGGGGGAAATAAACTTTTTCTGAGTAAATGACCAGACAGACACGACCTGTCAGGACGGGCACCTGCAGGCTCTCGCCCCTACCTGTGCTCCTGGGCCTCGGGGGCGGGCGGGCTGGCGAAGGCGGCCGCTGTGGCGGTGGACTGGCGTCTGAGGGGCGCGCGGACACACAGGCTGCACCTGGAGACTGAAAGGAGGACACACCGTTTTAAAAACAACAAAGAGACATTTGAAGGTCAGGGAGTGTGGCCTCAGTGTCGTTTTGGGGAAACTCCTCTCTGCTCGCCCCTCAGGCTGCAGTAACGCGGCGCGGCCGCTAGGGGGCGAGTCGGTTATGCAAGTTTTGCAAGCATGCGTTGTGTAACCTGATGTAGAGCGCTGTTTACACGGCGCGCGCGTGAATATTCCAATTATTCCCAATTGTTTTTGCTATTCTGAACCATTTGTAGACTTTGCGCGCAAATCTGGCCCCGCGTGCCCCGGGACGAGGGGGGGAAACGCGGTTCCGGCGGCGCACCGGTTCAATGGCATGGAGAACCTGAACTTACCTAACAGCGCTGCGGACCTTAGAATAAACTTTATCAGTGGCGCGAGCGCTCCTGTCTGCAGCAGGGGGGACACCTGCGCGTGGGCACCTGGCAGGCTCGTGCACAGGCTAGAGACACGTGCGCGCGCGTGTGTGTGTCACTTACACTGGACAAGGCGAAGCGCTGCTCCCAACAGTGCCATTCTGTGCGTCCTCTTCCCCGTGACGTCCCAGCTCCAGCCTGCACGAGCGCAGCGCTTAAATTCCGATATACCTCCCGCCCCTCCTCCGTCTCCCTCTCTCTCTCTCCCTCCCTCTCTATTTCTCTTTCTCTCTCACCTCTCTCTCTTTTCTCTTTCTCCCTCTGTCTCTCTCTCTTTTCCCCTTTCTCTCTCTCTCTCCCTCTCTATCTCTCTCTCTCTCCCTCTCTCGCTTTGTCATACCAACCACACGCCGCGGTGACGCAACCGAAAGCGACTGCGTGCTGACGTAGACGAAGCCCCGCCCCCTTCGCTCAGAGGCGGCGCAGGACCAATCATCATCTTTCAACCGTTTATTTTACAGTGAGAACGTTTTTCATGTCTTTCCTTTCATGTAATTTGTTTTATTAATAATAAGATTTATTAATAGAGCACTTTTCATATATCGGGAGTTTTAAATTATACAACAGTCAATATATTTTTATACAGATATAAGGAAAACAGAACAAATATACAGGAAATACAAACAACAGAAAACAGAAGAAGAGAATTTAGCCTCTATAGTCAGTAGCTTCAGTAAAGCAGCGTGTTTGATCCTCAGGTTGGATTTGGGGTGAATTTCACCAGACAGTCTATAGTGTGTGCAGGTGCTGAACCATTTAGAGCTTATAAACCAGTACGAGGATGTGGTATGTTGCTTAGATTAAGATCGAAGAAGTTTACTGTCATTGTATCAGGATGCAACGAAATGATATAGTACAATAAAATGTAATTTAATTTAATTTAATTTAATTTAATTTTTTTAAATTAAATTAAATTAAATTCAGTTTAATTCAATTAAATTCAAATACATTTTTATTTATACAGCACTTTAAAAAACAAAGTTTTTGGAAAGTGCTGTACACATATAAAATGCAAAAGAAAACACAAAGCCATAAAAACAAACAACAATAATAAAATAAATTGGCTGAAATCTCAGGCTGAATTAAAAGCCTTTAAGAACAAGTGTGTTTTAAGAACAGATTTAAAAACTGTAAGTGATATTCAGTGGAAGATCATTCCACAGTTTTGGGGCAATAACTGAAAAAGCGCGGTCTCCTCTAAGTTTCATAAAGTTTTCTCTTTATTTTAGGGACGACTAGTAATAGCTGATCTGCTGACCCGAGAGAACGTGATGGAACGTGGGGCTGAAGCAGATCAGACAGATACTGTGGAGTGAGGCCATGAAGACATTTAAAAACAAACATACGAATTTTAAAATCCACTCTAAAAAGAGCCAACCGTAGATGTGATGCCTGATTTAGCCCAGAGTAGAGTGTCGTCGTCTAAGCGAGCTGTGATAAAAGCATGGATTAAAATCTCAGTGATGCAGAGAAAGAAATAGTTAACTTTTCTAAGTTGTCTCAGTTGAAAGAAGCTGGATTTAACCACCTGTGCATCAAATCTGAGATCAATGTCCAGGCTCACACCAAGGTTTGTGGGTTTTTTTACATAACAAACCGAAGTCGACAGGTTCTGTGGAGCGATCCATCAACCCAAACAGCAGAACCTCAGTCTTACTCTTCAGTGGCCAATAAATCTGACTATCATCAGCATGAAAATGGAACGCAATATCATATTTTCAAAGAATTGATAGAAGGGGAAGTATATACAGGGTAAAAAGAAGTGGGCCGAGAATAGAACCCTGAGGAACTCCACACATGAGAGGTGCTGGAGAGGACTCAGCAACTTCTTTTCTAATAAATAGGACCTAGACCAGTCTACAGCACCACCCTGAATCCCCACCCAACTCTCCAACCGAGACAGATGTATTTGATGGTCCACTGTGTCAAAGGCAGTTGAACCAAAAATACACAGTGACCAGAGTCTGTGGCAAGAAGAACATCATTAAGAACCTTAATAAAGCAGATTCTGTGCTGTGATGGGATTTAGACCCAGATTGAAAAACTTCTAAGATGTTGTGCTGCTCTAAAATGGATTCAATTGGCAATAAACAATTTTCTCCAAGATCTTAAAAAGAAAAGGGAGTTTGGAGATGGGCCTGAAGTTAGGTTTCTTGATTAATGGCATCACAACTGCATGTTTAAAACTCATAGATAGAACCCCATTTACTAAACTTCCATTAAGAGTCTTCAGTACATATCGTGCAATGGTTGAAAAAACCTCTTTAAACAGGCGATGTGGGATTTTATCATTTGGAGATCCAACGAGCTTCATACGAGTCATTATTTCTTCCAGCGAAGAAAGACTGACAACCTCAAACTGGTCAATATTAGCAGAGCGTGTAAGAGAGATGGAGAGGTCATTAGAAAGTGGGCCTTAATACTCACTACCTTATTATTGAAGAAGCTTAAGAAGTTTTCACAGACCTCAGTGAGGTTCTCCAGGCTGAACAACTGTGTATTAAGAACAGAGTTCAAACAAAACCTGTGGATTATGACAATTAGAGGCAATAATATCAGAAAAATAATTTGTTTTAGCAGATTTCACAGTTCTGATGAAAGCCAGCATCTGGAAAGTCCTTCAGTGTCAGATCTCTGTAGATGATCCTTCTTCCACTGTCGCTCAGCTTTTTTCCATTCGCTCCTCGCTGCCCTGGTGATGTCGTTTAACCAAGGTTCAGGTTTGAGATTGAAGAACTTGATCTTTAGTGGAGCCACTGGGAAGATACAATATCAGATACAGGGAAGAGACAATGTCAAACTTTTCAAGATTACAAACAGTAAAACCATTCGCTAAAGCAAGATCTTGTGTGTGTCCACGTTCTTGCGTAGGTCCAGACACAAACTGATTCAATAAGATTGAAAAAGTCATTGACCAAAGGCTTTAGAAAACAACACACGTGAATATTAACACTCCATCAAACTGAAGCAGAATTACTGTCAGTAGATCAGCAAAGTCACCAATAAAGTCTTTGTTTTACTAAAGTGGACTGAGGAACCAGATCCAGTTCAAACAAGAACATCTCCAAACTGGAATAAGAGGCTGTTAGTGAGAATTGGGTGCAGCTAAAGTTCTTCTTAAAGATGGTGTCTACGCCGCCTCCACGACCAGCACATATATAACAACCATCCATCCCTTTCCCAAACCGCTTTATGCGTTTCAGGTCCTGGGGAAGCGGGAGCCAATCCCAGCTGACAATGGGCATATAAAACATATCTGTGTATGGAAACGTAAATGAACCTCTAGGACGATCCTATAATGTGAAGGTGAAACCAGAGTCTGGTGTTTTCAGTCAGTCGGATGAGGATCAGGTGTTAAAGCACACAACACATTTGTGGACGTGTATCATGGCTCCAACAAAGGAGGAGACTGAGGAGCTCAGAGAAACAGTTAAAGAGTCAAGACTCCACCAATCAACAGTCAAACAGATTGTGAACAAATGGAAGAAATTCAGGAACATAGTTACTCTACCCAGGAGTGATGGACCATCAAAGATCACTCCAACCGCAGGACGTGTAATAACTGAGAGGTCAGGAAGGAACCCAGGGTAACGACTAAGCAACTAAAGGCCAGTCTCACAATGGTTAATGTTGATGTTGATGCGTCCATCCCTCCAAAAAACCCTGATCAACACTGATGCTCTTCAAAAAGAACACATCTGCCCTTCTACAGTTTACTACACATCATGTGGACAAACCTGAAGGACACTGGCAGGAGAACGACCCGAACCGACCGAGGATCAAACCCAGGGCCTTCTCTTGCTAAGCACTGCACCATCAAACCGACCACCAAGACAATTAAAATTTATATAATAATAATAATAATAATAATAATAATAATAATAATAATAATGAATAAGAAAATAGAAAAATAAAATTATTAAAACAGTGGATTTAAGAGGAAGAAATAAATCATGAACATAAATAGTAAATAGAAATAAATTAGGATAAAAACTGTTTTTCACTATGAGCAGCACACAGCAGTCAATTATGGCCAGACAGACAGACAGACAGACAGACAGACAGACAGACAGACAGACAGACAGACAGACAGACAGACAGACAGACAGATAGACAGATAGATAGATAGACAAGCAGACAGAGACAGATAAACAAATAGATAGATTTAAACATACAGACAGATACAAAAGCTCCGTCACAGTCATGAGATGCTGCCTGATGTCTGAGACTCTCTCTCCTCCGCTCCACTAGGGGCGATGCTGCTTCTACTTTCTGTATTCACTTCCGCTCTGTGTCACGTGGCTGCTTTCAGCACGATGGCGGCGGCCAAGAGAAAACGTGGAGCTGAGGCTGCGGGACAGAGAACGGCAAAAAAGGAGAAAACCGGGGAGAATGGAGGAGAGGAGGAGAAACACGACACCAGCAGCACCCAGACACCGAGAGAGAGCACAGACATTATCGTCCCACCACCTGTCTCTATGGTAACGGACTAAACTTGTTGCGTGCATGTGTATATTGTATGATTTATGAACACGAATACACACACTACAGACCCAAACACTATACATACACACACGCACATACACAACACACACACACTCGGCACTACACACACACGCAGTCAGTCAGTCTCTCACTCTCTCACATACGCACACACAACACTATACACATTACACACACAGTCAGCACTACACACACACACACACACACAGCCAGTCTCTCCCTCCATCTCACTCTCTCTCTCACATACACACTTTCTGTGTTTGTGTATGTGGATAGAGAGACAGGGTGTGTATCAGACAAACTGTGAGACACAAACAGATGCTGTGTGTATGAAAGAAGGAAAGAGAGACATACAGACTGAGAGACTGTGTGAGAGAGAAAGGGACAGACAGAGAGAGAGAGCGAGAACATTTTATTGCATTTACTGTACGTTAATTAATGTTCTGGAGGAGTGAAAATGTCCCACGATTTACACACGTTGAGCAGTTAGAGGAGGATGGCAGTAGGGGGCGCTGTTTTCACCGCCTGCGTCGGGGCTGATGCTGTTTTTGTCTTTCAGGGCAAGTGGAAGAACAAAGAGCGTGTTCTCGTTTTCTCCTCGAGAGGCATCAACTTCAGAACAAGGCACCTCATGCAGGATCTGAAGACCATGATGCCTCACTCTAAAGCAGGTGACCATCCACAACATTCCTTTCACCAACACACACTGGACATAAAGCTGTTCCTGGGGGGCTGCTCTGTGGGCAGTGGAGGCCTAGTGGTGATCAGAGGGTTGTAGGTTCAAGTCCCAGCCCAGGCAACACTTTGAAACCGTCCCACTACACTGCTCCCTGGACGCTGTTGATGGCTGCTCCACATGTGAATGGGGTTACGGGTCACATTTCACTGTGGTGCTGTGGATGAGGTCTCTCCACCATGGTACCATGTATTAATATTTATTTAATGCAATACTTTTATTTATTTTTTTATTTTATTTTGATTGTGTGTCATTGTGAACACACCCCCAGTGAAATGTGAACTTTAATCCATCCACTCATGGAGCAGTGTAGCGGGACGGTACCTTACTCAAGGGTTCCTCAGAGGTTCCTGGGCTGGGACTTGAACCTACAACCCTCTGATCACAAGGACGAGGTTCTCACCACTATCGTGTCACGTCACCACTCATGATCATAAATCATATGTGCAGTCTGCGTCATTAACACTGTTATAATTGTTTATTTTTTTATCTTTTATAAATGATAAGTTCACTTACCACAGTGATGTGATGTTTTATTTTTCCCCCCAGATACCAAAATGGACAGAAAAGACAAGTTATTTGTTGTTAATGAGGTAAGAGGTGCTTTAAGTCATTTTTATGGGGTATTTTGAGCCAAGTGCCATCGCCGTGTGTTACAGAAGATGTGTTTGGTCCAGGTTTGTGAAATCAAGAACTGCAACAAGTGCATCTTCTTCGAGGCCAAGAAGAAAATGGATCTTTACATGTGGTGAGTTTTTCTGGACAATCTGACTGGTTTGAACACGTGTTTTGTGAACGAATATTGAATGCACCTATTTTTTATTAAAGGGTCTCCAATGTTCCTCATGGACCTTCAGCCAAGTTCCTGGTTCAGAACGGTAGGTCTAATTCCTTATACACCAATCAGCCATAACATTAACACCACTGCCAGGGGAAGTGAGTAACACTGGCTCTAGTTATTTCATCACAGTGACTCCTGTCAGGGGCGGGTGGGATAAGTTACTCAGCAAGTAAACCGTCAGTTCTTGAGGTTGATCTGCTGGAAGCAGGAGCATAATGACCTAAGGGCCTAGGTCTTAATGTTCTGGCTGATCAGTGTGTTTCGCTGTCCAGCCCAGTGTTAATCGTTTCCTCCTCTTTGTTGTAGTGCACACACTTGCTGAGCTGAAAATGACAGGGAATTGCCTGAAAGGTTCCAGACCACTTCTTTCATTTGATCCGGTAAGGAGGTTCTGCAGTAGGAATGGGCATTCCAACGATAAATACTATTCAAATGAATAAACACTATAAAATAAAACCTTTCGTGTCTAGATTCACTGACGGTCAATAGTTTTTACAGTTCGACAGTAATAATTGCTCAGTGACTTTGATCCAGTCTGAATTGGCAGTATGTAGTCTTTAGTCAGCCCCTCATATTTGCACTATTATTTTGATGAATCTACAGTGTGTGTGGTTTCTTGTCTGACTAATCATTCTAGAGCAATTTTATTCCAGTATGAATCTGCAGAAGTAGTTTTTAGTCTGTCATTGCTGCTGAATGTTTTCATTCCAGTATGAGTCTGTAGTGTGTAGGTTTTACACTCTGATGGTAATAACTAAAAAGTGAGTTTAATCCAGTATGAATGTGCAGTATGTGGTATTTACAGTCTGACAGTAATAACTGAGGAGTGAGTTTAATCCAGTATGAATGTGCAGTGTGTGAGGATTTTTACAGTCTGACAGTAAGAACTGAGGAGTGAGTTTAATCCAGTATGAATGTGCAGTGTGTGTGGTGTTTACAGTCTGACAGTAAGAACTGAGGAGTGAGTTTAATCCAGTATGAATGTGCAGTGTGTG
>JBBIGC010179204.1:0-14772 GCA_037576955.1 Lepidarchus adonis
AGAATTGTGTTGGTTTTGTTCTTTGAACAAGGTGATGTTCATGCATGGCTCATTTTGTGCACCAGTAAAAAACATATTGTCTTGAATTTGAAAAAAAAAAATCATAATTTATTTTTCACTCGTTACCTCCAAAAAGGTTAAGAACCACTGGCCTAAGGGCTAGAGATGGTGTTCATATGGATACAGTCTAAGTGAAGTCTGTCTGAAGACCATCATGTGGTCATTATTTTGCTTTCTGCCTTCCTTACAGCAGCTTCAGTAGGCCTGCTCTGACTTCTCAAACGTACACTTACAGAACTAAGCCAGTGTTTTGACCCATCTCAGTGACACCCCACTAGCACACAGATTTCTCATATATACACAGGGAAAACAGAAATTAAATACATCACCTGTGTCTCTGTGTGCTGCTGACAGATTACATTTAAGCAGGAAGTGGCAAAAGTGTGCAATTAAAATGCAGGTGTGTTGTGGCGTGTGTATAGTCTGCTCACAAGCTGCCCTTAGGCCTTCTTAAGAAGTAAGAGTCATGTTTGCAGCCAAGATGGCAAAGATGAAAACTTGAGAACATAAATAATAAACGTCTTTCTGTTTACTTTCAATAGAACTGACATGTCCATGCTTGCTAAAGCTTGATGTGTTTTACACAAAATAGTTCTTATTTGTGAATTTGCACTTTATTAATTACATGTGGTCTGGTCGTTCTCAGAGTTTAAAGCAATTCCACCACATTCCTGACATTTTTTACATTGCACCAGCTAGTTGAATTAACCTCAGGGTTAATTGTTCCTAGTAGGGCTCAAAGTTTTTATTGTAGATCTTTTCACTGCTGATTCTCATTTGGCATTTCAGGTGGAAACTGAAAAATTTGCCTCAAATAAATGACATTTTATTTACACATATACTAAGTACTTACATTTCTTCATTCCCTGTAATATGACATGTAACCAATTAGCTCCATTACTTACAATACTCTTGCAGGCTCAGTTGCTAGTCAAGGCAGGGTCATTCAAAGGTCACCATTCACATCAATAACATCTCGAATGAGTTGATCAGGAATGAGATGCGGTCAGTCTCAGGTTGAGCTGATTCTAACACAAACCAGCTGTCACTTTCATAAGAGCCACTCTTCACCTCCCTCTTTCTTCTGTCCAGTTGGAATTTCACTTCACTTCTAAAGGTTACTGAAATCTTTTATTCCTTTGCCCTGTTATCTCACTTTCTCCTGGACCACTGCTTTAGCAATGCTGGCCAAGCTTGTGGATTATGCCTGTGTATGAAGTAGGGCTGAAATATTCATTGTTTTTTTGAGGAGTGCAGGTTTAAGGACATCATCAATAACTATGTTGAAGTGAGAATATGTTTCTTTAATATGATCTGGCTTGTCTACTAACTATAGATAACAATAAAATGTCAATAAAAACCCACATTATTTTTTACAAAAGACAACAGAACGCGTAGGATTCGAGCCTCATTCATGCTTTAAGCCAAAAAGTTGTTATTCTGAACACTTTGGCCCCAAAAGTAAAAAGGCCTGGACTTTCATTTTAAGACAGTTAAATCCTAAATAATGTTGCAAACATTATAACTACATATTTGCTCCAAATCATTCACCACTAATATGAAGGTGAAGTGTTTTATTTGTTGGTACAGTTCTGGATGACCATTCATAAAGTTTGTATTTATTGTCCGTGATAGAACCTGATGCTCAGAAATGGAAAATGGCCCTTAAATATTTTTAATTAAGTCAGTTGTCCATTTATTAGTCTTGAATCTCAGCCATCCTGAGTTCAACAGTGACGTCTGGATTGAGTAGAATTTCCCCACAGAAATCACAAGAGACAGAATCAGATGGTGATTGCACAGAAGACAACTTAAAATCCCACTACACCGTCACTGAAAAAGACTACTTGTGTTTGACTGAGACAAATGAGGGGGCTGATTGCATATTTTTACAGGAGAAGAAAGCAATGCTAGTGAGTGTAGATTTTCAGGAAAGTATCTCTAAACAGAAACATTAGTAATAGCACTAAAGTGTTGTTATAAGCAGATGTATCACTTTGAAGTGTGGGGGTCTGTTCAGATCTTTAGTACACACAGTCAATCTCAACTGAAGAGCACAGTGGAAGTCAGAGGCCACTGACCGGGTCAGAGGTTAAACTGAGCCAGATCTCCGAGAGCTCAGTCAAAGCAATGGTTAGCAACAAAAGAGAGTATTTGAACCTTTAGAAAAACTGTATTTCTGAATATTTTAGCAGAGATCCTGTGGATTCACATATCTGTTCTTAGTAGTATTGAATATTTAGCATTTTCATTTTTTTGGGGACTGATAGAATTTTATTTCAATTTTTCGTTTCTTTTTTTGCTTTTTTTAAAACCAAAGTTCACTTACTGTGGGAAAAATGCTAATTTAAAACACAAGCATACTTCCAGGTCTTTCTGATAACCAGAATTCACAACATAAGTAATTTTGTTTGCTCCTTAAAGAATCATTTATTTACACATTTATATATAAACACATTTATGCAATTAAAACATTTGAGTTGACCAGTTATTATAGTTAACCAGTTAAAATAAATGTGTGACTTTTTATCTCTTGCTATTTACCTTATTAATGTGGCAAAATACAAATGCAATGAATCAATTTTATTTTTTATTTAGAGCAAATTTGGACTGATTGTGCATTCTTTATTTATATGCATTTTGATTAATCTTGGTAGTTATGTGATACAGTCCCAATCAAAAGTTTAAGACAACTTGACAAATGGCAAAAAATCATATGTTGCATGGTTGGATCTTAACAAGGTTCTAAGTAGAGTTTCAACTTGCTACAAGAAGAATTGGGAGTGAGACAAAACATTTTTTGAGCAGCAATTTATTGACATCAATGCTCAAACTGAAACAACTCCAAAAAATACGGTAATCCCCCCCCAAAACAGAAATCAAAGTTCCAAACATAAACTCAGTAATGAGTAGCTCCACCATTATTGTTGATCACTTCATGCTTGATGCAAGCATGAGTGGGAACATTTCTCTGGGAATCTACTGTCTGGAACTGTTGTCCATTTTTGTAAAGTACTCTCGCCAGTCATCCTCAAAGGTTCTCAACTGGATTTATATCAGGGGAACACGCAGGATGGTCCAAAAGGGTGATTTTACTCTCCTTGAAGAAGTCCCTTGTCCTGCAGGCATTGTGTACTATAGCGTTGTCCTGTTTAAAAACCCAGTTGTTACCACACAGACGAGGGTCCTCAGTCATGAGGGATGTTCTCTGCAACATCTGGACATAGCCAGAAACCATTTGACGCCACTGCACTTCCTGAAGCTCCATTGTTCCACTGAAGAAAAAAGCACCACAGACCATTATGGCACATAGAAAACATCTCAGGTGGGATCTGCTTGTCATGCCAGTAACGTTAGAAACCATCAGGACCATCAAGGTAATTTTTTTCCTCATCAGAAAATACAACTTTTTTCCACCTTTCAGTGTTCCATGTTTGCTCCTATCTTGTAAAAATCCAAATCCAAATAGCCAGTTCTGTGGCGTTCCAAGGAGACGAGGCCTTTGTTTGTTTTTAAAGCCCTTCAATCTCAGATGCCGTCTGATGGTTATGGGGCTGCAGTTTGTACCAGTAGCAGCCTTAATTTGGGTCGAGGATCGTCCAGTGTCTTGACGAACAGACAATCCTCTGGCTCAGTGCTGGTGAAATTTTTTGGGGTCTTCCACTTGACTTTTTTGTTCCATAACCTTCAGGATCATTTAAGGAATTCCCAATAACTGTCCCACCTCAGCAGTGATGGAGATTAGAGAGAACTGCTTATGTAGTTCAACAACCTGACCACATTCAAAAAGGGAAGGTTTTTTTGCCTTTTCCATCAGTACGTCATGACCGTGTGACTTCCTGACAGAAAATGGTAATGAATCCACATTTGCCTTTAAAAGGCATGTGGTAATAAGATTTTGATCAGCCTGTTCCAGTTTAAGCGTTGATGTCAATAAATTGCTGCTCAAAAATGTCTTCTTCTTGTAGCATGTGGAAGATTTTTTGCCATTGGTCATGTTGTCTTAAACTTTTGATCGGGACTTTACTTAGACATTACCTAGCTAAAAACAATCATGGCACCCATCTTTAACAACAAATCTACTTAAAATTATTCAATAGCATGACATGGTTTGAGTGAAATGTATGATGAGGTATGCAGTGTGCACAGTGCTGATTGATTAAATGTAATGGTCCACAACAGTTTTGTTTAGTTTTGTCTAAAACTAAAGAAGCAAATTTCAACCCCCTAACATGTATTGGCTGTTTGACAACATTTAAGATAAAGGGGAAACTAAATGGGAACAATAAATGTCAAAATTGTCGTGTTAAGGCACAATGGTAAACCTTAAAAGTAACACCAATAAAAGGTCTTGAACCTCTATTCACTCTAAACATTTCTCTCTAATCTCTTCCTCTTTAGAGCAAGGCCAAAGAGCTTCCTCTGTCAGCTGTACGATTCATGGAGGAGCTGGGTGAATGCACGTTTGGCAAGATTTACAAGGGCCACCTATATCTCCCTGGCATGGAGCATGCTCAGCTGGTGGCCATCAAGACTCTGAAGGACTTTTCTAGCCCGCAACAGTGGGGAGAATTCCAGCAGGAGGCTTCTGTCCTGGCAGAGCTCCACCACCCCAACATGGTGTGCCTGCTGGGTGTGGTGACCCAGGAACAACCTGTCTGTATGCTTTTTGAATTCCTAGCCTTTGGAGACCTTCACGAGTTCCTCATCATGCGCTCCCCGCACTCTGATGTAGGTTGCAGTAGTGATGAGGATGGCACAGTAAAGTCCAGTCTGGATCATGGGGACTTCCTGCACTTAGCCACTCAAGTGGCAGCAGGGATGGAATACCTGTCAAGCCACTTTTTTGTTCATAAGGACCTCGCAGCTAGGAACATACTAGTTGGAGAGCAGCTACAGGTGAAGATCTCCGACCTGGGACTGTCCAGGGAGATCTATGCTTCCGATTACTACCGTGTTCAGCCCAAAACCTTGCTTCCCATTCGATGGATGCCACCGGAAGCCATTGCATACGGCAAGTTTACTACAGACTCTGATATCTGGGCGTTTGGGGTGGTTCTGTGGGAGATTTTCAGTTATGGCCTTCAGCCCTTTTATGGCTTCAGCAACCAGGAGGTGATGGAGATGGTGCGCAAGAGGCAGCTCTTACCCTGTCCAGAGGATTGCCCTCCACGCATGTATGCACTAATGACCGAATGTTGGCAGGAGGGTCCAGCTAGGAGGCCCAGATTTAAAGACATCCATGCCCGTTTGCGTGCCTGGGAAGGCCTGTCATCTCATGCAAGTTCCAGCACTCCATCTGGGGGCAACGCCACCACGCAGACCACCTCCCTAAGTGCCAGCCCAGTCAGCAACCTCAGCAGTCCACGCTATGCTGGCTACATCTATGGGGCTCCTCAAGGTCTACCTCCAGGCCAGATTGCAGGCTTTATGGCAGCACCCATGCCACAGAACCAGCGTTTTATTCCTGTTAACGGATATGCAATTCCGCCAGGCTATGCTGCATTCCCGGCTGCTCATTTTGCCCCAGCTCAGGCGCCCACACGGGTGGTTCAGCACTGCCCTCCACCCAAGAGCCGCTCTCCTAGCAGTGCCAGCGGCTCTACCAGCACTGGTCATGTGACCAGTGTGCCCTCAACAGGCTCTAATCATGACGCCAATACTCCACTGCTCTCCCATTGCGTGGCCATAACCCCCATGCCAGGTATGCAGGGTAGTGCCATGCCTATGTTTGGACACATGGCACAGAAGGGGCTACCACTGGACCCAGCTCAGGCGGCCCTGCTGGCTGAATCCAACAGACTCATGTACAGTGAAGCGGTCATCACGGCCGACTTGTAAATGTCCCTTTTGTAAATGATAGTTATTGCTATTTTTAAAAATGTTCCTCCTTCACTTTGTAAATACAAAAATAGCCTGAACAGAATGTAAAGATTTATATGCTGATTTGTTTTTTATATGAAATGTGTACAAAAAGCATAAAAAAGGAAAGCAGTCACCTCATCTCCTCTTAAGATGATGTCGGTATGATGCCTGAAGAAGACGCTGTCTGGACCTTGGATTTTCCGTGGTCTTCTCTTTCCTAGTTGCATGTTTGAAAAGGACTGTGTTTTCCAAAAGAATCCTCACATGGCCTTGAAACCAGAGTGTAGTCATTCTTTTTTCAACTACATCTGCCTCAAGGCATTTCAGATGGACTGCGTGACTTGAGCATGCATCAGCATTTCTCTTTGTTCCTTTTATATCAGTGTGAAGAGCTGAAAATGTCCCTAGAAAGCTCGACCTATCTCTAGAGCTTCAACAAAGTCTGATTTAGTCATGCAATTGGAATTTTGGTGATGCTTTGAATGCTGTTTTACTGGCTGTCCACTCATTTTCATTAAAAATGAGACGCTGAAAAGTTGTTTAACATTAGATCTTGTTTAATTTAAGCATTAAGCCTAACCCAGTTCACAAAACTGTTAACACTGTGGAGACTGAAAGCCTCGGTTGTGTAGAGAATAATGCATAGATATCTTTCATGTACAGTGTGCTGTTAAATGGGCTAAGGAGAAGGCAGCTTTATGATGCAGGGTGTTCACATAGCCTTAATAATTAATATGTTCAACAGAATAAGGTGTGTTCTGAGACTCCATGATCATTCTTTCAGTAAAAATTGCAAATAACCACACACCACACTTTATGTTGCCCTTAGTCTGGCTCTACTGTGGATGTATTTTTTTCATTCACACACAATTTTGCCTGTTTTTAATTCCCATTGCTGGTAGATAGGTGTCTTAGCTTATTGTTTGTTAGTAACCAGGTAACTGTTACTAACACTGTTTAATATCAAGATCACAACTGGGCGCATTAGTGTATGATTGAGCATCATCAGGCTGAAGCATATTAATGCGTCATAGCAGCAAAATGATCTGTCAAGACTACATACTGGCTGTAAAGTACACAAGGGTCCACCAGGGGGAAGCGTTTTCCTGTGTAATAGAAATGAAGTTGATGAGCTTCCCTCTGACTTTTTATTCATAGTGTTTGTGATAAGTATTGTATCTGCCAGCTAGTGTTACTTCAGAGCAACAGTGTACAGGCCTGAACAGACCAGACCAGAAGCTCAACAAGAACCTGTCAGTCATTGGCCATTTTTTTTTATTTGTTGCTAGGTTATGAGAATCAAATGCCAATGCCCCCTTTGTCCACCTTGCTCCTCATTAAAGGTTCAGCTGCTATTCAGGTTACAGAAATGCCTTTTAGCCTCCATGCCATTACATGTCTTATCATATTATGACATATCCCAAAATAACCTTGTTATTCATGTAATAACTAGTAGTTTATGCAATTTTATATCATGGTGTTTATAATAATATTACAATGTTCTTATACCTCACCCAATGTGAGAGAAAAAAAATCAAATGATAAAATGTCTTCATTTTGGGTATGAGTTCATGTTTGTATCAGAACAAATCATGCATACATTCTCCATCTTCATGTTTAATTATAACCTCTTTGTCATAGAGTGTCTGGTGTTTTTTGTTGGTATTTGTTTTGTAAGCATACCCACTATTACCACAAGCCAAAAACCACTTTCTATTAAAGACTGTGAATCATTTTCCCTGCTGTCTGTAGAGCAGGCTTCTTTATGCATTCATACAAGAATGCATTGTATATGTGGCGAACAGTTTACACTCACAATATATCAACCATGTGGCCTTTTTTAGTAATTGTGAGAAAACAGTTTTGCACAAATGATTTGTATGGCAAAATCAATATTAAATGACAGTGTTTTGAAGATGCTGAAGATGTAGTGTCATTTCTGTTATTCTGAGAGTAAAGCAGGGGTGGGCGGCTCTGTTCCAGGACAGCTAATGTAGTGAAGATTAGCTGTATTGTCACTGTAAAGACACAATCAGATCATTTAAATCAAAAACCTGAATTAAATAGATACTTAAAAATATAGAAAATATATGTTTAAAATTCTAGAATGTTCTGCCACACAAACAATTAAACACACATTTCTAGATTTACATAGGATATGGGGGGTGCTGAGTTCCTCCTTCAAACACACTCAATAAATTTGGCAGTTAACATATGAGTTGAACTGGGTGTGTTTGAGCAGCGAAATAACCAAACCAAGTTAGACACTAGCCCTCCAGGACTGTAGTTGCCCATCCCTGGTACAAAATATTACAAAATATTCTGCATCCATTTTCTGGTGCAGTTTACTAGAGGGCAGAGGATCACATTGGTGTTTGAACTGTTCTGACCAGAAGAGGGCAGTATAGAATAACTTAACTAATTGAGAAGTAAATTTAGTGGTGGGGTGTGTGTGTGCGCACGCGCATGCGTGCATGTATGTACATGCATGTACAGCAGCAAATGGTTTCGATTATACAGATATTCATCCACTCACACTTCAAAGGTACCTGGAATTATGTCTTCTCGGCTTTCCACAAACAAAAGCCCTTTCCCAAACACAAGTCTGTCTAGAGAAAAAGGAGTTTTTGCCCAGGGAATGGAGGAGTAATCCTGTACATATGGAGAGGTGATTAAATGCACACATATGGACACAGTCCTGGCTGGGGGGGCTAACTGGACCTCATAGTGAGAGGAGGGAGCGCCCTCTATAAGGAGAGGGGTTTGATGTTGGGAATGTTTTTGATCAGTTCTGCTCTCCGGTTTCCAGCACGCTTATCTGGAACAGTCCCAGAAGTGGCCAGCCAGGATCTGGCTCTGGAATGTGCAGAGGGGAAACAAACAACACTGTGTTACAGTGCTTGACAGAGAAGAGCTGCTTAGAAAAATAGGTTTCATCCTGAACAAATACTGTAGGTGCTGGTGAGTCTTCTTTTCATTTGGTGAAGAGTGCTATTTTCACTGATACTTACCTCCTGGACTGAGACTGTGTTTGCCATTTCTGGGTTTGTAACTGGGGCTTTGCCTCCTAGACTGGATGTTTACGCTCACTGACCACTTTATTAGAAACACACACCTTGCACTTTGGCTTACCGGCCACTTCATTAGGCCCACCACATTGGTGTACAATTGCAGGCTGTAGCCCATCTGTTGTACCCAATTTGACATCACCATCTTAAACAGTGCCAAGCATTATTTGGATGGTGGACCATTTTTAACACAACAGTGACACTGACATGGTAGTTGCATGGTAGTGTGTGTGGTCCTGAGGTTTTACACATGTCACTACTGTTTCACAACTCGAGCATTCAGACAAGTGCGTCTCTCTGATAAATTAATGGGAGGCTAGAGCATTGTAACACAGATTGCTCAGCATTATAGCATAGTATATGCATGAAATTTTAATTTTTCTATAGAGGTGTATTTCTGAAATATTCCTCCAAATAACTTTACTGGAGAGAAAATATATAATTCAGAGTATGTTAATGCAGCATAGTCCAATAAAAAAAAGAAATTCTCTTTGTTTATTCATCATGAAACATTAACATACAACAGACATACAGAGAGACAGATCTAAGTCTTCCTTAGTAAAATCTTTTTGTTATTGCAACCCTGTGTATTACATAGGTGTACTGACCCTGGCTAATGTTGTGTAGGTCCCCTCATGCAGTCAAACAAGCTCTGGTGCACTGTATGTTCTGACACATTCCCATCACGGCCAGAATTAACATTTTAAATCCCTGTATCTTTTATGTGGGATCAGACTATACTGACTAGCCTGCACGAGTGAGCCTTGAATGCCCATTATCATGTTGCTGATTGCTCATTTGTCCTCCCTTGGATCACTTTTGGTTGGTACTAACCACTTCTGACCTGGAACACTCTATAAGACCTGCTGTGTTGTATATGCCCTGACTAGCCATCACAACAAGGCCCTTGTGAAAATGACTCCTTACGCTTTCAGGTTCCAGCACATCAACTTCAAGAAATGATTGTTCATGTGCTGCCCATTCCACCCCCCTGGCCATTGTAATGAACTAGATGGTCAATGTTATTCACTTTATCTGTCAATGTTAGGGTTGATCGATGTATAAACTAGCATGCTAGTAATGCAGGCTTCACTGAATGGCTCTAGATGAACATGGCTAGGTCCAGATTGTTTTGGCTGAGTCCCATTTGAAAAAATGGATGAAGCAGAAAAAGTTTGATTTGGTCCCAGGCCACAACATGCCAGTCTTGTTCGCATTCTCCGAACAAACTGAGTATATGAACTTTAGCTTAGAGGATCTGATGTCTGACAAAGACACAGGGAGTAAGAAAGAGAAATCCCCAACCCCACGCACAGGCACAGCTTAGAGAAAGAGAGCTGAGTAATTGGGGTAAGGGGAAGCAGATGCTGTGTGCTGACTGACATTCCTCTTAATCATACATTGACAAGATCCCTGCCTTTCATCTTTCAGTTATTGTGCTCATCCTGCTCACACTTCGTGTTCTTCACTGCACGTGTTTCATGCTCTTCACAGATGGTGAATAATGCTCATTCCTTTTTCCTTTGCTCATCCACTACCCAGTTTTATGCTCCTTCACAGGGGTTCAGTGTTGGGGCGTGCTTCTTTCTTGTTAAGATTCAGTATCGGATTATAGATCAAATGATACTGGAAGGTTTCACTTCAGCATAGCTTCAGCATATCTTATCCTAAATCCCTTTGATTTTATACACATTGAAAACAGAATTGGACCAAGAATTGACCCCTGGGGAACTCCAGTACTAAGGCTATTGGGGAACCAAATGGGAGCCTTTCTAGGCTACTTCATTGGCTGGATCCTGAAGAGTTTCATAGTTTGATTTCTTCACCATTGTTATTAAATGATGAAAACAATTCTAAGAGAGGGTTTGTCCTATTTATGGAGTTTAGTGCAGAGGGGATATATTAGAGGGTTTTTTTAGATGAACAGTATACTATTACACTAAATACAATTAATAAGTAAAATGTATTTGCTTTTTTATTTCTAATATTTACAATAACTGCAGTATGTTATCATAAACTATTTATTTTACATTCTTAATTCAGCACTTAAGGTTGCAATGTATAAATACAAAGTTGCTTTCATCTGAAAATTACTGTACACTCACTTTGACTAAGCAACAGGATCCTCTAGAAGACATGAAGCTCATAACAGAGATGAGGACGCTATCAAAGAGAGTGTGACAGCTGACTGGGCTTTGTGTCAAGATGAAAGGCTGAAAGGAGGAAGGGGATAAAGTTACCAGGTACAACCCCCCGCACATCCACAATACACACACACACACACCAAGACCAAGACAAACCCTGGATTGTCAGGGTACAGGAGCTGTTGTTGTAGGTCGGCCGACAGGCATTTGACCTCTAGATAAAGGAGGGCACTGTCTGAGGTTCTGTGCTCTTGACCTGGAGAGAGAATATATTCTTCAAGTTGCCAGTCATTTTTACTACAGCCTCAGTTTTAACAAGACTGTCAACTAAGCAAGTGGAGTATTCATTGGCTTATTACTTCAGGACCAATGTAGCACTGCAGTATAAAAATACACAGATCAATGGAGTAACCATTGATGTAATGTTTGATTTGTAGTTTTGAGATGGGCAAAATGACATTATGAAATGTCTATTGCAAAACATTGTTTCCAGTAAGGCACTGTCATTTAGTATTTCTTCCACAAACGTAATACTATGATTTAAAAAGAAAAATATAGGAGTGAGTCCCATTCTTTGTTGGCTTGGAAAGTAGGTTCGCACATGTTAGTCTGAGGGCACGTCCCCATTCAACTGTTCTGCCGCTATCAAATAACATTCAAGCACCTGCTTTAAACTAACCAACAGTAATCAATAGTACTATCATTCTCTGAATCATCTCCCACTAAACAGCTTTGATGGTTCTCACTCACAGTTCCCAGAAGAAACTAGCAAGTAAAAATCTTTCTTCAGTTTTATGAGTCTCAGATAGTGTTTCCCCAAAGCCATCTTTTTATTTATTTTTTTTTTTTAATTTAGCATTTTTGGAGGGGGTCTGTGGTAGGGGTCCCTGCATTTAGTTTGTGGTCATAAATCTTTCAATGTACCTTTTAAAAATTGTTTTTGTATTTGTATATGTTCTTCTAGGTTAAAAAAAAAGATAAATGGCAGATTCACATTGCAGTAAAATACAATCAGGAAAGAAATGTTATAATGTGATTTTTGAATTGGTGCTCTAAGATATTTGGACAGCTGAACATTGCACTGATTTGCTTCAGATCTCTTCTCATTTGCATGACTAAAATGCATAGAAAGACCTGCTGCAGCTGCGGCTCGTGTGAGAGGAGTAAGCAGTGAAAATCATAGTGATTCACAGACTTTTCAACTGAAACCAGGATAAGGCTGTTTTGAAGAGTAATGAGCCATTCTACACTGTCATTGTCACAAGGACCGAACCACAGGAGACCCAGCGATGTAGCGATATAGGAGTTTCTCTTTACACCACATATCTGACCACCAAGGGGTCCAGCCCTCAGAGAAAGGAAGAATGACATAGTGCAGGCTAATGTTTTCCATATGTTTCTAGGGTTCAGGGTAAACTGGTGTGTATTCCATCAGCCACCCTTTCCCCCTCTCTCTTTCCATGTTCCTTTTTTTCAAACCTTCTGCCTTCCCTCTCTCTCTCTCTCTCTCTCTCTCTCTCTCTCTCTCTCTCTCTCTCTCTTTCTCTTTCTCTCTCTCTGTCTCTCCTCTCTCAGCTTTCTGCCTGGGGCTAATTTGAAAGAGACCATTTTCACCACCTGAAACTCTCTCGCTGCTCTGTTCTCCACAAAATATTCTATCCCCGCTCAGCCACAAACTAGGTTTGGACTCAAAAACAGGTTTGAGGGGGAAAAAAGCTAAATGAATATTACTACACAAAATAGATCACATTTTACATTGTACACCTGTAACACATTCAAAAAGGCTAGTACAGAGGCATGTTTCCTTCTCCCCATGTTATTACTGAGATTACCGGTACTAGTGCTTGTTCTGAAAGCGTTTTCCTACCGGTACATACATTTGTGTCTTTATTATTTTATAATGTATTTCATTATTTAATTAAATTACCATGAAATTCAGGTTATGATGCAATGATTTCCATGACAGAATGAGGCTTGTTTTTAATGCAGTGCTACGTGAGGGCCCAAGGATTGATTTTCAGTGTTGTCCGATGTGCACAGAGAATTTTCCAGATTCACAAAACCTTTTAATGATATTATTTATTGTAGATGATATTCAAAGTTTTCACAATTTTAAGTTTGGTTAACACACAGATTGTTTATCACAGCTTGTTGAACGTCTGTTCATCCTCACTTCTGAGAGACTCTGCCTCTTAGGATAAGATGCTCTTATCAATACTTAATTTCCAATTGACATAATTAGTTTTAAAATATCCAGCTGTGTCTTTTTAGTGCCTCTTTTTTCCAGCCTTTTATCACCTCATCATTTTTCATGTGTTGCTGCCATCAAATTAAAATTAACATTTAATTTTCTTAAAATAGTACATTTACTCAGTACCATTTGAAATAAAATATGGGTTTATGAGATTTTCACTTTTCAGTTTTCTGTATTCTGTATTTATTTACATTTTACATAGTATCCCAACTTTTTTGTATTGGAGTGTACATAATTTAAACATTTTATTTTATTTATGTTTAATGTAGTATAAGTTACCAAAAAAATTATTGCCAAAAGTACAAAAACTTTTTTAAAATTTTTATTTCTGTAGAGATGATATACAAAGTTAAATCAGCCCATCACATACAGTATGACCTTTTCCTATATTTCAGAATAGTTCTAGGAATGGGTTTTTACCTTGTGCTACAGTATTTCACTTTACCTTACAGAGTTACTGTATCCAGAAATAGGTTGCCTGGTAAAGGTATTGTAATTTCCATAGTCTAATCTGCAAGCTGACACCTCAAATCCCATGAGTACGCCAAAGGATTTATATGATCCTTTAAAGCACTTCAGATCCCTATATCCCATCCGTGTGCTACCATTGTACCATGGTAGATTACGTAATATACAACTTTCACTTTCCCAGTTCAATGTACTTTTACAGTGAAAGTCTGTCCAAAACATCCTCAGTTTACTTGGTTGATCGGTTTGTAAGGATTATGTGAAACATCTGAAGAATGCCACAGTTAAGTCCAGACTTTCCCTCTTTAAATATATATTTCTTTATCAGCAACAGTGATCTGTGGGTCTTAATGATTCAGTCTTCACTGTAGCAGCACAGCAGAAGAAATACTGATTCAACGAATAACAGCACTTTTCCACCCACATATGGAATACCCAGGAGTGACCGGTCACTGTCTATACAAAATTCAGTACAGTGACACACACAAGGCCTTTTGTCCAGCCATACTGTTTTATCCATCCTAAGCCATGGCAGTGAGCCCAGAAAAAAGACAGCTAACAGGAAAGCATATTATATAGATCTGGTATATACATTTGCTTTAAATTATTGTCATGGAGGGACTTTTGTGGACCTTTAAGGATTATACAGAATAGAACAGCGGCCTGCTCTTGTGGTGAAGAATGATTTACAGTGATGTTAGAGTGAGCCTGAATATACAGGCCCCAAATCCATAATGAAAATTTGTCAGAATGAATTTTTTTTTTGACAGATTTTTTTTCTAAGCATAAAAAAGCTGTGCTCAGAAGTTATCTCACATTTCTTGGTAGTAAGGAATGATAGATGGATGGATGGATGGATGGATGGATGGATGGATGGATGGATGGATGGATGGATGGATGGATGGATGGATGG